>JALLBI010000164.1:0-16038 GCA_036940125.1 Mediolabrus comicus
GTATCAGGTAATGTTAATAATCCACGTTACGTCATAGCATCAACTCTTATAAAATCCATCCTCAACTATTATACCTAAAACGAAGGTGACGCAGAAAATGTCACCCATTCTCCAGTCACGGGATGATTCAAACTCAACTCTTTGGCATGTAAACACATCGTCCTACCACTCTCCCGAACACTCTTTTCAACATTATGTCGAAGTTCCATCGTGGCATAGGTAGGTGAAATACTTCGTATTATATTATTGCTAAAGCCGCCATTGGGATTTGCCTCACCGTAGTATCCGTAGGCTGGATCTCCTAATATTGGATGGCCCAATGCCTAAATGAAGATAGAAAGAGTTAGTTGTACGACAAAGATAAAGAGTAAAGTGAACATCTTTGGTCAACAATGAATAATACACAGTATATTACAACATATGCAAAATTCTCACCGCACAATGAACACGAAGTTGATGCGTCCTCCCCGTAACCGGATACAATTCAACACGCGTAACCTCATGTCCCATCCACAATTCATGCTTCACTACACGGAATTGTGTTACACTAGCCTTGGGTTTCTTGGCAATTAATTTCTTATATCCAGCATGATTTAGATCTGATACGGCGCGTCGTGCCTCCGATTCACTATGTGGAGTGCTAACTCTCATAAAGGGTGGATGTTTGTGATCACGTTGTAGTGGTAGATTGATTTCTCCTCCCCCGAGCCTCTCTCGGTTATCATCACTACCATCATTCTCATCACAATCATCATTTTCATCGTCTTCTTCAACCATTACAGCAGACTCCATCCAACAATCAATATCCAACCAACCCACAAGCAGTGCCTCATACACCTTCCTTGTACATCCTGTATCCTTTTTACGGAATGCCTCATGTAATCTTGACATGGCATGACGAGTCCGTGCAAAGATGACAATACCACTTGTATCCATATCTAGACGGTGTACTATCATGTTATCTCTTGATAGTGGTGTCATATCTGGCTCTGATGCTGCTGACGACAAAGATGACGATGATGATGTTATTGTTGCATTGTTCTTCTTTTGTTTCTTCTTTGAAGATTTAGAACTCAACTGATTAAATGGTTTGCCATCCCCTCCTCCTTCATCATCAACAGATACACTCCTCTCCCCATAAACATCAAACACCAAATCCAACAAACTTTTATTCTTATTAACACCAGGAACACATAGTATCCCCGATGGTTTATTGGTAACAACAATATGTTCATCAATGTGGATTGTATGCAAGTGATTTTGGATGTTAACATTTGTTTTGGAGGCACGATCTAACGCTTGGATTTTACGTATTTGTCTTTGATATTGGAGGACTGATTCGGGCACCTCTTCCTCTTTGGTTGCAGCTGCTGCAGCAGCAGCTGATATTGATGATTCGGACTGATTTGCATTATAACCTTCGTGTTGTTCGGTAGTAGATTGTTGAGTTGATGCTTGCTGCTCCCGATTTTGAGAAGCCAGACGCTCATTCGAGAGAGATCGATTATAATGTGTAATTGTGGTATCATTCTGAGGATCAAAGTCTATTCGGACCCACTTCTTCTTACATCTCTTTGAAGTTATACCATATCGAGTATTGTCCTCCATTGTTGTCGACTCTGGTATTCTTTCGCTCGAGACGCTGCTCATGTTCGTCGCTGCCGACAATTTTTGATGTGACGATTGGGAGGATTGATGGCTAGTCTGAAATAATGAATGCTGTCCACCACGATGGTACTTGGAGCAGCTTCGAAAGCAACTACTGTAATAATGTCTCAGAGGGAAGGAAAAAGCAATGTTTAGGCGTCCAAAGAGGGTTAGCATGGCCCAAGATGCGGCAGGTTGCTTCATGGTGCACTATCTACTTATGATGTTGAGGAACAGGAAGAGTGAGGAGGCACAGACAGACTCCCCTACCTCCTATCTATCCTCACTTCCTATCATAGCTGCCATCCAAATCATATCTTTTGAACATACGCCGTTGTCATCTAAGAAGAGGAGTAAAGGCAAGGGGAAAAGGCGGCTGGTAAGCGCTCCGTCAGATCGCAAAGAAATCTGCAGCCGTTTGCTGAGCTCCATCAAAAGAAAGGGCGAGATCTACGAATGAATAGACAAAACTTTGTCTTGCATAGGCAACGACAGTACAATGAGTACAGAGTGATAGCATTCATCCAAAGAGCGACTCAAGGAACGTATGGTTGACCTAACACTGTGGCCTTTTGTATATAAATATATTCTGATATATTTGTGTATAAATATAAAATCTGCTTTTTTCCTCTTGCGAATTGAGAGTCTCCTGTTACTGCTCGTTCACCACAGCGCTACCTGCCCCTTTGCCGACCGCTGGCTTCCCCTTGGCCTTGACCTTTCTTCTTTGACGGCATAGCGGGATAACAATGATTCAGTGGCACTGTATTTATCTCATTTTGATTATGTTATTGATATGCTAGTTATGAATCTATATCAGTTTTAGGGCCAACATTTTAAGGATAACCATTTTAAGATTTAGCTGGTATGGTACCAGGTACAGCCAGGTACAAGACGCTCAACCCTACAAACACTTCGTGAGCTGATCTTCAATAATCAGAGTTCTTGCAAGACTTTCAAAAACTGCACATGTTCATTTTGTTGTCTTTTCTCATTCCCTACAAGCTCATAAATTTCCAAAACTAAATTCGAATCAATAATTATTTACTGAACAACAAGTACCAAGCGTAACTATACCTATACCGCCCAGAACCAGTACCAGTACAACTTTTATTCTCCAGCTCCATCCAGTGTTACACAATAGCATTAGCCATGAAACTTCACTGCCTAGCAATCACCACCTTAACTGCAATCGCTATCAATAATGTATCTGCTGCCGTAAGTAGCTCTTGCTGTATTCCACATACGCATGACTATCTTCCTTTTGGCACTATGTGCGCCATTCATTTTTCGTGCACTCTGACTCTGCGCTATAGCTCACACTTCCCGTCTCTTCACTATCACTCTCCATCTTGTCATTTCGTCCACACAAAAGTTTCTAAGGGGTACCGTAACTTCCGGCAACGACCTTGCTGCTGATACATACAGCAAAGTTGAAGATAGCTTGGATGATCCACGACGTGATGGTATCAATTTGTCACTCAGTAAAATTGACTACGGCGAAGACTGGGGCGAGGACGATGAAGATGATAAGGAGCCATCAGCTCCAGACAAGGAGGACCCAGGCAGCCTCGCCTTATTCAAAGATGTACAAGGTGTGAATACCAGAGGTAATGCATTGCAAGACAAGAAAAACAAGCGGGTCAACTTGTCACTCAGCAAAGTTGACTACTTTTGCCCACCTGGTCATTATTGCCCTCCTCCACCCAAGGAGGATCCAGGCAGTCTAGCCTTGTTCAAAGATGCACAAAAAGTGACGACAATGTCAGGTAGGGAGATGGGAATGCATCATCATCAACATAATCAAGGTGGTGGTGGTGGCATGATGGGAAGTGGTACTGCTAGAATGATGGGTGGGATGAACATGGGAGGTGGCGTCAAAAGGGTGCCTAAAAAGATGACGGTGACGGAGTAATCCCACCAGTCCAGTCGTCAATTGTGTTCCCCTGGTTGTTCCTGCCTGCACTTGATCTCAATCATCACTCTGACTTGTTTCTAACTATAAATACCATTCTTTCGCAATACGGTCATCGAATATATGATTTAATCTGCTATCATGATAATGTTACCATTCTTCGCTGTCATATTCTTCATCGGATTCGTTGTATCCCCCGTAGCTGTCGTTTTGGTACGTCCACATCCACAACTATATCTTGAGGAAATGTTACATCATACTGTTTTCAACTCTTCATTCTTTTGCTATTCGTCGGACTCGGATTCTTCACTGTCGGATTCCTTGCCTAGAGCATCTATCAACCGCTGGTATTCCTCTTGCGTAGGTGGTGGTTGATGGAATCCTCTGTAGAACTGCACCTCATAAGCATTCATCCCTTCTAATTTCACAATATTATATTCTTCGTAGTCACTGCTTTCTCTATCTGGCTCTGGATCTCTAGACAATTCAAAGAAGGCGAATAGTGAATGTAGGTGGTGGTGGATGATTTCTACTCATTGACTCATACCGATCGGGAGAATCTCTCGACAGCCTTCCATACCAACACTTTATTTCTAGTGCTGGAATTTTCTTCTTGAGGAGGTAGACTGCTCTCACAAGCTCAGTTCCATCAGATATACGCTGAAACTCGCACTCGCAGCCCCAACACCAAGGACACTCTTTGGGGAGGGTTAGTTGTTGTTCCAGTTCCAGTTCCAGTGGTGAGAAATCATTTTCACCAATGTCCCTAACATCTCCTGCTACAGCAGTTTCATATAGATTCAGCTCCTTCGCTGAGTTGTTAGCTGTGGTGATCGTTTATTACTTCGGGCAACAGCTACTTAGATATTATGTTGTTATGGAGGGGATATCCCTGAGAACTCGTGACAGAGTTATATAGATATCATAGATGTGATAAGAAATCACCTGAGTCCCGTGGAGTCTTGAGCTTTTGGAAGAAGACAGCAGAAGACAGAAGACCAACCATGACGGAAGAAAAGGTAGAAGAATCATCACCATCAACCGCAGCAGCCGACTCGGGTGGTACTAGTAGTAGAGGCAAAGATGATTATCACGATGACGGTAATGGTAATAATAACACCATTATCATCGTCGACAACCTCCACCAAGAAGTCGCTGCTGCGATTGAAAAAGAGATTGCACAAGATATTCAAGAAAGCTCCCGTTCCACACTGTCATCCTCGCCCTTCACTACCGCCGACAACACCATCCGATCATGGCTCGTCGACAATACAAATAATTATTCACAGTCCACGAAGAAGGACGAGAACTTACGATACAAAGTAGAAGTTATAATTAGAGATTGTGCCGCGTTCATTATTGCTTGCTCGGTCGCTATTTTTGGATCTGGTATTATTATTTCTCCTGACATGGCAACTCTTCTTGTCCTTGTAGCCGCAACGGTGAGAGTTAGTAGAGGTGACTCCAAGGTTGATTTTTGATTGCTCTCCTTTTTTCTATCTCATCTAACGTGTGTCCAACATTACGTGCCCTATTATACTCCTATTATATTCACAACAAAAAAACTAGCATACCATTATGTTCCCCTGCTTACTGTTTGCCATAATTTCCGTGTGGCCGGGTGCAGTGATATGGGGATTTTCTATTTGGATCTATACTAGTATCGTTCTTTGTGCAGCTACCGTATCTGATGGGCTATTTTTGACCGTCTATGCACTTTTAATGTTTATCATGATGGCCGCATTCTTTGATTCTTTTCGCAAGGGGGTGGATCCAGGTGTTATTGCTCTTCCTGGGCTCTATGTAAGTCACTCATTGCCTCTTGTTCTTCTCACCCCACTCAGTTTACTCTTGATCGCATTTTATCGCTTCTATAGTCATTCGTCATCGCACATGCTGAAAGTACTCTTTGACTCTTCGATTCTTTTGGATTCATTAAAAGATGGCTTTTGTGGGCTCATTTTCTTTGACTTATAAGCATCTAGTCCAAAATGGGCCTTCATTTGATTTTGTGCCTGGTGATAACATGTCGGAGGTGGACCCGTTCCGTAGAGTTATCGTGAACGCATCATTAGGACTAATTGGTGTTCTCGAAACAACATCTGAGTCTGAAATCTCATTTATGTGTCCAGAGGAGGCAGGAGTGTTCACCGGACAAACTTGCAAAATAGCAATTAAAAATTCTTCTTCCTCGGACCCGAAAACGCTAACAGCTTCAGTGAATGGTGGTTTGTACTTGGTTGCAGCTCTTTGGTCGGGGCGAGGAATCAATAATCCTTTGGCAGTGGTTGCAAACTTTATGATCATGTACTTGTGGGCCTTCGTGGCCGTTGCTGTAGTTTCATGCATCCCACCCATTCGTAAATTTCGCGACATTCTGTGTGGCTTTATTATTCCGGAAACGTTGCAAGGATTGACTGAAGCAATAGAGTCAGCCTGTAGACCCGATGATGGTGATGATAACGGCTGTAACGAGGTTGAAAACCCGTTCTTGGTAGATCGAGAAAAGTTGTCATTGATGTCGAAGAAAGTCTCACCAAAGAAGAATGCTAAGATTCTGGTATTTGAGCCAAGGTTTTGTCACGACCCCACGATTGATCATATCCCTTATATGGAGACATTTTTGGAGCACATCCAATCGCTGGTGCTTCTAGTCTATAACTATCATGGATACTACAAAGCGAGAGGACTGGAATCACCCAATTTGACAACAGCTACCAATGTCCTGCGCGCAGTGTCATCAGCTATGAAAGATAACGATGTGTCAATCCTGGCTGACAAACCATTGAGGAACTTGGATGACGTCTCATTTTTGGAGCAAGGATCGCAGAATGTGCCCCTCTCTGGAGTTATCGATAGTATCGTTGCAAGAATCTCTTTGTCTTGTCATATGTGGCTTAATGCATACAACAATAGAGTAGACGTAGATGATAGGCATCGGACAGCTTCTACTCACCGTTTTGTCCTAGATTGGGTAGCCAAGGCTATGTGCTCGTTTCAGGTGATCACTTCAAATTGGTTAGTGGTTGGATTGAGATTGCTTTTGGGGAGACAAGGAGCTAATCTGGAGAAGGTTGGCCCCCGTCGCCTCATCATGACTTTGCTTTGGTCAGCCAAGTGGGTGGCAGGAGCCATTGCGCTACTTTGCTTGCAAATGTATGGTCCAAACTACTCTGTTTTTCAGCTGGTCAAGATGAGCGAAGGTAACTTTGAACTCCAAGGTTTGATACGGTGAGTTCCGCATATTTTGTCCATGTATTGCGCTCTAAATGTTGCCATTGTAGCTTGCTCACTCATCTTCTGGACTCTACAGGAGCTGGGAACTCCTCGCTTATTCGTTGTCGATTCAATTTTCAGCAGAAGGAACCATAAAAAAGGTGAGCGTCTTTAGTTATATCTTTCTTCTCGATGACCAACGAGACTGTTCAATTGAACGCTTCCTGACTGCTACTCTACTATTATACCCAATAGGCCTTGATGCGTGCGCTGGGAACATGCCTCGGAGCCTTTTCGGCTTGGATTGGCATTATGCTGTGTTCATGGTCATATGATGGTAAGAACCCTCCGAACCCATACGCTTGGATATTATGGTTGGCAGTTTGTTTGTTTGGAGCAAATTTCTTTGGAAAGGATCCAGGGATAGCCGCCTTCTTCGGGATGGAGTACCGAATGTCTATTATCTGGTTCTACTTCAATTTAACTTTGGCAATTGTTGGTATGGACGCCTTTGTGGGCGCAATTGAAGTCAATGCAGGTGAGAACACAGATGATGCACAACCGAACACTGCGCCTTGTAACGTGAACACTAACTGAATCCACATTTGTATAGGCGTTGCTAACAGGATTGCTTCCAACTTAGTTGGTATTGCTATGGCTTGGCTGGTATCAATCTTACCGCCTTATTATAGCGGTAAAGATCCACGATTCACAATAGAATACTGTGAGGCAATGCAACAATTACAGCATGACATTTTTTTTCAATACATAGCGAACAATGGCATGACAATGGAAGCTTTTATGCACAAGGGAGCTGAAATTGAAGAATTTCGGAAGAAAGCCGAGATAACTCTTGTTGACTCTGGAAGATTGTCTATCCTTCCATTCTTTCGGGCGTCGCCTCAATTGAAAAAGATATTAGATATTCTTATTTCAGAAGAAGCCTATTCAAAGTGGATACTCAAAGAGTTGATCGAAAGAAAGTTTTTCAAATCTCAGAATCGGGATGTAGCACTACCTGCTTATCAAGCAGTGCTCGAGGGCAATGGCCCGTCGTCGCCAGCGATATTAACGTATCTGAATGAAGCCGGTGAACGTGAAGGCAGGCTATTCCAATCATTTGTGACTATAACAATTCGATTGCGTATACTTCGTGAGAAGCTCGAGTTATATGAGCAAGAGGGTTGGTTTTTAATGAGTTAATGAACAGGAGAAAGTTCGTTGAGATAGGAATGGAGCGAAGTGTGAGGAGATTTGTAACTGCACACAGAACCCAATCGATTAGACGCTGCTCAGGTGAGGTGGGAGGAGACTGGATGGAGGAGAGAGTAATTATTAGGGCCAACATTTTAAGGATAACCATTTTAAGATTTAACGGTGTAAATACCAGGTACAGCCAGGTACAAGACACTCAACCCTACAAACACTTCGTGAGCACGTTTAGTACTTGCAACTTTTATTCTCCAGTGTTACACAACTTATTAGCATTAGCCAAAGTTCACCAGCACAACATCTATCACACCATCACCATGAAAACGTCACCTGAGCAACAAAAACAAAAACAAAAGCAAAAGGTAATCACCCGTATCAATGGGAAAGTATATGGCTTTACCAACTACGCAGAAATTCATCCTGGTGGGGCCGACTCTTTAAGGTCGCTACATAATCGAGATGGTACACTACCTTTTCTTCATACACATGGTCGAGACAGAAATGCCAAGATGTTGATCAGGGCATACGAGTGCAAGGACCCAGATACAATCAAGAAAGCAGAACAAATTCCAAACATGGCCAGAGTCGATCAAAGAATGGTGGAATTATATCATACTTATGATGGCAAAACATTCATGAAAAGTATCACATTGCATGTGTGGCAGCCTGTCCTTGCCATGTGTGTTGGGGTCTACCTCCTCATTGTAGCTCCTCAATGGACAAAGACCTGGTGGTTAGGAATTCTTATATGGACCTCGGCCATCGTTAGGGAGGCAGATCTATCCCATAACCTCAGTCACAATGCAATCTTCGAAGATCCCAAGAAGAACAGGTTGTACAATGAGTGGCACGTGATGCTTGTTACTGGCATCAATGGTCGTTTGGCATTCCGCGAGCATCCCAAGCACCATGCCAGTACAAATATACTTGGATACGATCCTGCCCTGAATGTGCCAGTCAAATGGAGAGAGGACGCACCAGCTGGCTTGCAATCCCAGATAACACTTCCGAGAGGTCCTGTTTTTTTCTTCGGTAGTTTGTTTCTCTTTCCTTGGACTACAGTAATCCATTCATCGCGTGGTCTTTGGGGCAAAATTCGAATGAACAGATTAAAGTTTTGCGTTGGTTGGGCCATCCGCACTTCAATTCTCCTCGAGCTTGTTGGACCCGTTGCAATGATCGCTTCATACATGGTTGCATTTGGATTGGCTGCATTCGGGGCTACGGCCCAACACTTTGACCAACCAATTATGCTTCCTGAAGAATATCACCAATCCGAGATGTCATTTGTAGAGTTACAACTTCGGTCTCTTATAGGTTGGCATGCAAATGAAGGGTTTGGAAAGTTGATCCCAATGGTTGCGTTGGACCACATATATCACCATTTGTTGCCAACAATCGCTGACACTCACATCCCTCAATCCGTCAAGGATGAGATTGATCTAATAATAAAAGAAGAGCTGGGCGTTGTTCCTGTGCAAAGATCCTTGTGGACTGGTCTCTTGGATGCTTACAAGCAACATTTTGGATTGACTGGGCAAGGATCGATCAAGGGATTTGTTCTTGCATCCAAAGATGATGAAGGGAAGGGCAAAGATTTATTCAAGAGTGTTGTCAGAGAAACAATAATGTAAGGACAAGACAGACAGACTCGCCTAACAGTAATCCCACCGCTATTGTCGCAGGCTTATTGTTCAGGGACAGAGAGTACCAAGCTCACTGGCCTCTGCAAAAGAATGGTGTAAACAAATAGTAGCGCAAAAGTCTTAAGAAAATAGATGGCGAACCAAGCAATAACAACACACACGAACAGTCTAAAAGTATTTATAAAATTTACAGATACACAAACAATCTAAAGATATTTTCATCTTCATCGGAGACTTCTTCTCTAATTCCGAGTATCGTAAAGGATAAGGATGGTGCTGCTTTTCATTCTGAGAGTAGCTTTCATCAGCCCCATCGCCATCATCTTCGGCAGTCAGGGCTCTTTTTCCAGCTCCTCCTTTGTCCTCATTACCAGTACCATGATGCTTCATTGTCCTGGCCATCTTTAGGTCAGTCCAAAGCTCGTTCTTCTCAACCGGTATAACTTCTTCTTTGATTCTGAACATGAGAATAGCTCCAAGAGCGACTAAGATAACATTAGCATTAGATATCGTCAAAAAACAAGGATGTGATTGCTATGGACGTTTTGGGGATCAAAGACACTCCTCACTGGCATTGTTGAATAAATTCGGCACCTCCACATCGCCAAAACTCAAACTGGGGTCTAGATAGTCGATCGCTGGTGGGAGAAGTGAAGCTGAAATTGTCGCACCTAAAAAGTCTGTCAAGAAAGTATGAAATAAGAGGGATGACAGTGCATGAAACATACAACATGATGAAGGGAGCGAACATTCTTACCAACGAAGATGTGGTCTTGAATAATTGTCTTAACTGCCATAATTAACGGCAGGTAAACGCCATCCATTCTACTTGGAAGGGTGAGGAGGAGGGCTTCTCTCAAGAGGCTTCATTCCCTCGCGCTCGCTGGCTTCTGAGCTGAGAGGACGTCTAAGTCGCTTCAGACAAAAATACCCTCACTCTAACTTCCACCATCTTTAGCTACTGCCTCATCTCACAGTTCCTCAAGAGTAGTAGAGGAGAGAAGCAGACTAAGCAAAATTTTCCAATTATCAGCAGCAATGGGCCACCAAACTGAACACGAGACGGGACTTATCCTCGACTACAATGACAACAAAAATCATGACGTCACCACCACCACCACCAGCAGCAGCAGCAATGACAGCATCCGTCTCCCACCTGTGGTCATCAGGGCACTCCGTAGTCTACGTGATAACAATCCTTCACTCCAACGAAAATTAAATCACGGCCTCGATAATAATAATGATAATAATGACGATGCATTAAATGATGAAATGCTATCTTACTGGAATAGACATCAAGAAATTGTCATTCTTTCACCATCATCATCTACTACGGCCGATAATAATTTATCAATGGCAGCCGATAATGATAATACATCCACATTCTCTGGGATTAATTTGGGTGGTCTTATGGTCCGTCTAGTAAATGTCATTCCATTCTTTCAAACTATTGAGGACGAAAAATTGAAATCGTTATTGTTAAACTTTGGCGGAACTGATGTACTTATGGATAATCTATTGGAGGGGATGAAACTCCTATCAGATGATAGGAGAATGGAAATTACTGGATTAACTTGGGTGGATGTGGTATCGGTTGTCGTAAGGGAAGTATTACACACTTGTGTGAAATTATGGAATTATTACCCAATCTTCAAACGTTGGATTTACGATACAATGATTTGGAAGGGAAAGATATGATTGATCATCTTCAACATGCCTTAATTACCACGTCCAATCTCCAAACCTTACATTTGGAAGGTAATTCCATCAAATGTGATGGTACCACCGCACTCGGGAATGTGCTTGCATCAACCAATTCAACTATAAAAGAATTATATCTTGGTGCCAATCATATTAAAAGTATGGGGATCAAATCTCTAGCAGAAGATGGACTACGTTACAATACTACTCTTAAAAAGTTATATTTGGAGGGTAATTCAATCGGTGATGAAGGTGCGGTTGCATTACGTGATGTATTGGTAGAACAAGCAAGTCGCCAGGTTAAAGTTTTGGAACATTTGTATGTTGATAATAATGGACTTGGGAAGGAGGCGGCAATGTCGTTGGGTAGAGCTGTGAATAGTGAGGCTATGATTGATGGATCATTGTTGGATGGTTAAGAAGAGAAGGGTAATTGTAGATTGGCGCCGGCCAAGCATACCTTATTTCTTTTAAGACACAAGTATTGATACGCATTGCTGACTGATAATATATATATGTAGGACCTTGCCGAAAGCAATATATGTTCAAGTTCCGTGCAGCCCATAGTTTGAAGGCGTGGCATGAGTATCGAAATTGCAATACGTTACACTCTAAAGAATGTCCACCAAGATAGCATTATCTTCTTCATCCATCACCATAGAGATTATGTACTCCCAAGTCATCAGAGTTGTAATAATATTCATTACGGGATGGCAGAAGTCTTCTTCCTTCCTCCATAACTATATAAATTTTGGCCCGTTTAGTTGATGTTCATGAATTTCTTGTGAGAAGAAAGAATGGAGTGCCGCTCTTGCTAAGTGAAATCATGATGAGACACTAATACGGTACTCAAATCAAACCAGGTGCATTACAACTGCCCACATATTTCGCTTTGCTGTGAAGAATAGCTTAGAATGGCTTGGCGTTATTATTATTATTCGTGATAAAGTATCAGTGGGTGATTCTTGTGATGATCCTCCACCTGTCAAGTGATGGTTCATCAGTGTTGTGGGTTTGACAGGATAGATTGATATTATTGATGTTATTGTTATTCTCGCCTAAGCTGCCGGTGCCGACGTCGACTTTGGTATCCCTCCACTACGTGAAGCTAATGAGAACGTAAGTAATTCCATCTTTGGATTGACTGAAGCTACCTTGAGCCACAATTTCTTGCCCTCGTCCAGCTTGCCAATTTCTGATAAGTAGCGATGTTCTAGACCAAGCTCATATATATAGACGGCGTACTGAAACCTGTCCTTATTTGTGCACCCCAAAACAACGCTCTCAAACATAACTTCTTCGTCAGTATTGTTCACTAAGCGTCGGATGTATTCAAATAACCAGTAGTTGCTTGATGAGGATTGAACTGGGCGGCCAGCGAATATCATTCCCAACCCAGAAGTGTAGTCGATGGGATCTATTTCTTTAGTGCCTTCCTGGCTCTTCGTTAGTTGTGTAGGCAATTCACAACCCAAGTCCATCNCCAGGATTCATCAAGGTCAAGGAGAAGATACTTACTTGCAAATCGGTGATGCGGCGAATAGGAGAAGACCATTGCACGTAGCAATCCAGACCCATTCCAAAATGAGGTCCAGGCTCCTCGGAAACATCAACTCTATTGAAAAATCTTCTTGCATACCACGCATGAGGGTATCGTTTACCCATATTGTACAAAAAGTCCATTTGCTTCTTCTCCTTTTCGCGAGATTTGAAGTCTTTCAAGACGAAAACGGAAGGAAAGAGAAGGAGACTCATTTGTTAGGGCGTTCGTGAAATGAATGACAAGAGAACGACAATATCATGACATGGACCTTACCCGGAGCAGGCTGACGACGGAATGGTAGCTTCAGTACATTTGGAAGTAGCTGGACTTGCCCATCTACCTCTTCTCTCTCTTGCGTAGGCTGCTGCATTTGCCACTTGCCAATTGCCTCGCCCGCTAAAATCATCATCTCTGTTACGATCAACTGTGACGAAGACACCGGAGTGCAGTATGGATCATAGTGTGCATCGCAGAGTTCCATTTCAGTAGTAATATTTGCTCCTGAGTTGTGCGTTGTTTCTATCTTCAAGGATATTTCATAATCACCGAGGTTGCTGTCATAATTCGCCGTAACCATCCCTTTGGGTATAGGGAAGGGGACCATGCCCTCCGTGCTTCCACGATTTACGCGATGAGAGCGTCTCTTGGTTGCTGCTGCGAGTAATGCACCAAGTTGCCATTCCTCCAAGTATCCCACGCCTTCATCTAGCATTTCGTCCACTTGGTCGTAGGTTAGTCTGTAGTCAACTTGAATAATGGAGGGTGTAACAATAATAGATGATTCATCAATTGAGCCATCTTCATTAAGCTCCACACCAAGCGAGAGAGCATACTTATCCTCCCAGCAGTGTAGAGACATTACTTCAGAGCTCATACTAACATTTTGGAGCGGAGAAGTAATGTGTGTTTGGGTGTGGGTGAGCCAAAAAGGACCAATACCAGGTTAAAACAAGCAGTCAGAGTTTTATCATACAAATACAACACGTTAACACTCACTTTGGGGGGAACATACACAATGTCATGGTAGGTAAATACAACGATGTCCCACGTCGTTCTGCCACACTTAATAATTTTGATCCACGAGGAGCCCATCGATCTACATCGGCAATATGGATCCAATACCTATGACGTGGTGTTGTTGCTTCATGATCATCATGGCCACTATCATCACCCAAAACCTCCACGGCAATCCCATCATCAATATCCAACGTACTTGCACTATCAATAGTATAAATCTTCTGCTCCCGTAAATCACATCGTATCCCCAATATCTCATCTGGATCCTTATAATATTCATAATCACCACCCTCCTCCTCCTCCTTCTTCATCATCTTTTTTTCAGCCTCCATTGATATGACCAATTCATCATCAGTAAACCTTACCGGAAATCCACTCCGCAATAATGCCACATCAGTATGTCTATCCCACACTCCCATCTCAACTAATAATTCGTATGCACCCTTTGACGTACGTTTGCGTATTAGTTGTCCCAATAATTGTTTACCCAATGTAGTATCTCTATAAAATTTAAGTCTTCTGATACATTCTGAATCCCAGTGTGATATCCATGAGTTGTTATTGTTATTATGATTATCAGTATCAGTACGACGGAAGAGATGACGTACCATTTTCTTTTGTGATTCTTCGGAACCTTTCACACCGATTTGCATACCGTAGATTAGGAGTGATTGGAGTGTTGTTATTGCATATTGAATGATACGTTTGTTTGGTTGTGATGGTGTTGATGATGTTACTACAGTTTCACCATCTGATTGTGATGATGATATGCTACTGTCATCATTATTGATTGTTGTTGTTGTTGTTGTTGTTGCTGTTGTAAGGAGAAAGAGTCGTTCTAACAAATGTTCTCCCTCAATTGTCGTTGTTAGATCGACAAATCGACCTTGTGCAAGTTGATACCCGATGTTATTGTCAACATTATCATCATCACTACGACTATTGGCAATACCAGCAGCATGCCTTCCCATCATGGTAGCCNGTTAGTTGATGAACGTGCAGTGTACAACAGCCGTGCGGCTGTGGATGATGTGTGACATTGAGCAGCAGCGGCGGCGACAGAATGACATGATATCTGCTGCTGCTGGTTGGAGGAGGATGGCAATGGTGACAACGACAATTGTAGACCAATATCATCTCGACGACGGTGATGATGATGATGAGTGGAGAAAGTGAAGCTTAGAGCCAAGTTGTTTGACCATCTACACAATAATAATAATGAGATTAGGAAGACAGTAATGGCGTTGATGTGGCCTGAGTAGTGCTTCATGATTGCTTGTGGTTATGAAGATAGGTAGGTTGATGTTTTGCTGCCTGCTTTGCTTTTCGCTGTGCCTCTCTACTCTAGAGACAATCCTCTCCGCTATCAACTACTACACCACCGCCGCCGCTCGCCTACGCCCGCTGGAAGAAGGATTGATTGGGCGGATTGATTGATGGCTGTTCTTGTGTACGCGCGGAACTCGTACGCAAAAAAGATTTGAAGTTATTTTGCTGGGGGGCTTATGCCACACGCACCTGCTCTCCACTTTCCTCCTCACTACTTCCTCCTTTGTGACTCACTCGCTCATTCTGCTCTCTCTCTCTCGACAAAGGAGTAAGTCGAAAGCAATGAAGTAAAGAGGAGACAACCCCGAAGTTCAGAGTGATCATTATCATCGTCATCGAGAGCGCCTTTTTGAGCAGCAGATTTGTAGACAGCACAGAAGAAGAGACGATGACTTCTCCTCTCCTACTCAACAACAACAACAGTAGGTTGTTGATGTCACTCCTCCTGACACTATCGATCCTACTCCTCATTTGTCAAAGCGTAGCCTCATTCGCTGTGCCAACCACCGCCACCACGTCACATGTAACAGCAGCAACAACACGACGTCCGTACAAACAGCAGCTCAATAATAACTACAACACGCCAAAAATTGTACCAACCAGCCTCTACGCTGCCACAACATCAACCACCACCGACGACATAAAATCTGAATATGACGTACTAATTATCGGTTCAGGCATCGGTGGATTATCCGCCGGGGCACTCCTCTCTCACTATGGATACACCGTGGCCATATTCGAAAGTCATTATGCTCCCGGAGGTGCGGCTCATGGATATTCCATTACTACTAAGCCAAACCTAAAGAATAGTG
>JALLBI010000165.1:0-15976 GCA_036940125.1 Mediolabrus comicus
CTCTCGGGTGTGCGTGTTTGGACAGCTAGTTTACCCATCATCTAAACAAACAACACGGTGACCATCGCGGCAACAACATATCCAGCAACAACAACAATCACCTTTTCACCGATCACAACGCCAGCATTATAACCTCCAGCAGCACTACCTTTTCCAACACCATCCGTCATAGACTGAGCTTCCTGCTTGCTTGGATCAAACACCAACACCTTCTCAGTAGTACGGAAACATTCACATTCTGCCTCGAATCCAACCTGGCCTCCAAATACAAAGATTACTCCATCTCCTCCACTCCCATCAGTACTAGTACTACTGCCGCCACCCTCCTCCCATCCACTCGCACCAAAACGGAACAATGAAGAGGGCATATCACCATGAGTCTTCCATTCCGCTGCTGCTACTTCTTCATCTTCTTCTTCATCATTTGCTGCATCATTGGCACTAGTCAGATCCAAAACTTCTACAGTATCCAAAACAATACTACCCTGTCCAGCAGCAATAAAGAATACTTCATCTGACACAAGACCACTAGCATCGACACGACCTTCACCACCAATAGCATACACCTTACCATTCAAATTGATAAGTTGCTTATCCCCACGCTCTTCATTCAATGCATCAACATCTCCCCATGACTGTGCTCCAATATCATATTGTTCCACCGAGTTTAATGGTGTGGCAAAGTCATTCAAGTGAGTAAACCCACCTGATATCATAATCGTAGACCCATCGTCTGTCATGGGTGCACTGGTAATATCACCACGGGGTGTATCAATGGGTACTCCCTTTGTAAATTGGATATTGGATAAGTCGGACATGTCAATTAAGGTCACCTGACTCAATGCCTCATAGTTCTGATTATATCCTCCAATCATATATACTACATCATCCTTTGTAGTATGCACTGCAAAGTCAGATGTTAGATAATCACCTGGGATATTCATCACCTCGGCCATCCAAGTATCCGTAGCCGGATCATAACAATCAATTGCTGTAATAAGTTGATCGGCAGTATCGCGTCCACCAAGTACGCATAACATTTTACCATTTTGGAGGGTAACACTGGCATGACGGGCACGTATACGTGGCATATCGGAAAGTGATTCGAATTTACCAGTCCATGCTTGGAATTGTGTTTTGGGTGCGATGGGTTCGAATGAGTATGCCTGGACGTTTTTGTTGTGCATCAATCATGTATTGTAATGTTATAGAATAGAATAGAATGATATGTTAGAAGACAACATGTTTTACAACATGAATATGTTCACTTCATAGCGACAAAAGGCAATGGTCACACATGCTATCACTATGCATGCAACAAGCCCAAGCGTGTTGCCTTTTTTCACTGTACAAGCACAATAACATTATATATAACAACTTTTCACATACCTTATTGGTCAACTCAAGACAGGCATAAAATCCATACCCATCATCACCCTCCAACCATTCATTCCCCTTGTCACTAATACACCCTCCCGTTAATACAATCTTCTTCTTCGTTCCTCCGTCACCATTCACCACTGCTGCAGTGGAGTTCACTCCAGCAGCATCATCAGCAGCTGCATTACCGCTGGTATTATCATCACCAACTGTCACGACAGATACAGCCATGTCAGATAAAGCAATGGGTATACCGATAGATAGGTATGACCATGGACTTTCTGCCGAGACTGCGGTAGATGATAGGAGTGCAGATAGGGCGATGGAATATCGATTCATGATGTATATATTTTTCTATATCTCTTACTTTTCTCTCTCTTAACAGTATTTGATGGTGTTTGACTGTTTGGATATTATTGAAAGATGTAAAAAGATGCGGAGATATGTGGTGAGCAAGGTGAACATATTGACGGACATCAAAAATTTATGAGACAGCGGTGTTGCAGCTGTGCACCCCTCCTCCCGTCTTATATGCAAGTCAACCTCTCTATTACTTAGGGCATCAATATAACAGCACACAAATCAAATATTTTCAAAAATAAACATCAAATAATATCTAACAGCTGTCAGCTGTCGGCTGCTGCAGCTGTCAACCCAACAAACACATCATGTATGTCTGCTCACCTAATTTTTTTCTATGGACAGCCTCGAGTTCTAAAATTTATATGACACGTTTGAAAGAACCGAGGATGGGTGAAAGGAAACGTGCTATTTTTTGTTAGTTAGTTTGATGGGTTGTCCATCTGATGAAATTGAATGGCTGCTTCTTGACAACGAAGTCACGTCAACACGTCAAGGCGGTTGATATTTGTGTCTCAAAATCTTTTGTCTCTACACGTCTGTCCGCCCAAAAGATACCTTAGGTAGAGACACTGGCACAGGTCAAGTTCTCTTGCGAGGTAAAGGTTGCCTCAGACACCACTGACTTCCATAGTATGTTTTGTCTAAGATGATAACAATAGACAGTCTTTGAACAGATTTTTCATCTCAAGCAGTCTCTCTCTTCGGTCACCTTGAACCCTTCTTTCACTACAGACCCATGCATGTATTACTCCATCCCAGAAGTTAGGAAGGCTCGTCTTCTAGTGAGGGACGTGAACTATGCCGACATAATGAGCCCAAAACAAGCCGATAAGACCGCCGGAAGAATCCAATCTGGATCACAAGAGGAACCAACAAATCAAAAAAAGGCAGAGACCATAGGAAAGGTGACACGAAAAACTTGCATATCTTTTGAATGTGATCCCATCTTGTGGCTTGAGATGATTCCGTGGTTTGACTAATAATTGCTTGATCTCGATGAATTGTATCGATGCTCGTCGAACATTGAAGATGAAGTTGTATCAAATACATTGTGATGGTTGTATGATGTGCGAATTATTCCTGTGTTGATTGTGTACTAGAGTAGCCCCTCATGAATTATAAGTTATTTACTAGCGACAGCAAACATCACCTCTATCTAAAGGTAGAAGCAAAGGCTCCTGCAAGGAACCTTCTATCACCCAGTCACAGCATCGTTATCAGATCATACGCCTCATCAATAGTGCTGTAAAGGAAGAATGTTAACTTTCCCTCATTTTTTGAAGAGATGCTATCCAATGCATACATCAAAGTTCGGAATGTCTTCTTGTGACCTGGAAACTTGGTTGCAATATCGTTGCTTATCAAAGATTCAACGCCATCAAACATCAAGCACGACCCAACCTCCCTTACTACCCTAAAAGGTAAGTTCAATGCAATCACGGGAACCGCCGAATCTAGCAGTTTATGTCCAAGATGATCTGTCATCTTTTGGGAGGTCGTCTTCATCACCTTCTTTACCCTCTTCCACTGTGCAGTATTGATTCGGTTTGAATCATCGAAGTATTGATCGTTCTCTACGTAAATACATTCAATATCAAAGTTGCCATGGTGGAATGGCAAAGCCTGCATAGATGAATCATTGACGCTCGTCTGATGAGCGCGAGTGACAATATTGTCGTCACTGATATCATTTACAGTACTCAATCGCTCCAAAATCAAAGATGATAATGACTGGAGATTTACTAGCTCTTCATTCCCATTGTAGTTGAAAATAGGTCCTGTGCCTTGCACGATAGTTGTCTGACGTAATTTGACGGCTGACTTTTTGTTGAGGAGATGAGGCTGAACAATAATGACAAATGGAATGTTCAAAATTGCAGCTATACCGCAGATTGTGTCCACGCTCCACTCGTGAGCTGTTGACTTGGAATCGTTGAAATGTTCCAGCAAACTCATAGTGTAGCAGAGACTGTTCCGTAGATATTCGCAAGGGATACCCGCTGACCACAAGAGAGAAGCAACTGATGCACGCTCACAATGTGTGGCAAGATCGAACCCATTCTCACCGGTAACAATACACTGAATTGGAGTATCAACAAATGGATGGCCGATGCTGCGTCTCACTTTCTCTAGGAAGGAACGTGATAGGTGTGAAGAGAAGCAAGCATCTTTGTAGATTCGTTCGACCAACTTACCAATAAAGAAGCGAACACCTACGCAAAATGGCACTTTTGCTCCCGTTTCATTGGAAATAGCCTTGCATATGGAAATAATACATACTCACATGNGTTCCTTAATTAAGGCAGTTCCTAAAAGTGGTAGGATGAAGAGAGTGAGAGGAGGGTAGCTTCCTCAAAAACATACAAAAATTAACCCCCTCTAGCTTTAACTACTGCAGATATCTTCCCCCCAGCAAAGTGCCCCCCCTTCCTTTCCCGCAATTTTTTCTTGCACCCTCAGCAGCTGTTTTTGTCTAGAGAGGGAGGGTCACAGAAAAAATTGCGGGAACATGTAACTGATACCCCCTGGTAAGTATTTCGCCCCTTAGATTTTTGCTGCATGGAGCACCTCTCGAACCATACAACCATGGCACTCCGGCTACTACTACTCAAACCATAACACCATTGGACACAATACAAGTTGACTCCGCCCCTCTCCAACTACCATTCTGTGCTTCTATGCCGCTGGCCATGTCAAAAATAACAGATTCAATGCATCACTATTGATATTATGTTGGCCGGTGGCCATCATAAATAATAATAAAATACATCAACGCTGCTGTTGAGAAAGATCTCCTCCCTCCGCTGATAATAAACTGTCACCGCTATCGTTGTCACCACCATAATTATCAACAACACCGTCGAATAATAATACTACGGCCATTATTAATGCATCATTATTTAGAAGAAGTCACCATCATCTTGCCGACACAATGATTAATTTATTTTCATCATTAGAATTATGCCGACAAAGATCGCCCCCCTGCTCCGATGATATTAATTCTCACCGCCGCTGCTGCCGCCGGACATAATCATCAACATCTCCATCGAAT
Source organism: Mediolabrus comicus (assembly GCA_036940125.1). Lineage (NCBI taxonomy): Eukaryota > Bacillariophyta > Thalassiosirophyceae > Thalassiosirales > Thalassiosiraceae > Mediolabrus > Mediolabrus comicus. The sequence continues at coordinate 4,796 of JALLBI010000165.1, forward strand.
AATAATGCTGCTGCTATTATCGACACATCATTATTATTTATAGGAGGATCACATTATCCGGCATAAGACATCTTCGCTATTTATTTTGGTATGCCCTGCCGCAAATACAATAATCGACAAAGGAGAGGCACCTCGAGGGAGGGAGAAGACTATTCGACAATCGATGCATGATAATATTGATGTGTTGTGGCATTATTATTATTGTTATTATTATTATTATGATCGGCATAATATTATTACTAGGGGGGTGGAGAGGGGTTGCCATAGTACATGAAACGGACCCCCTATCCGAGGCGGCATCGAAGGACCGTAGAAGAAAAGGAGACGATGTACATGGATAGAGCAAGGGGACATAATAATAACAATTATATTCATGATGAGGGGTGAGGGAGAGATTCAGCTTGTTCTCACAATTCAGTCAAAGTGCCTGGCTCCACCTGATCCAAGAGTACTTGTACTTCCTTCTCATTCTCTCCCTCCTGTGCAGCTGGAACTTTCTCACCATCCAAATCATGAGGACTCAAACCGAATTCATCAGCACCTTGATTATCTTTCTCCTCATCCTCTCCTACACTTACAATCTCCCATCCGATTACTACTTTCCATCCACACGGGTACCAATTCATATGAGGCCGCTTACCGCAATTAGTGTTTGTGCACCTGAAAGAGGAAGTGGTTTTTGGGTAGCCCTTCCTCTTTTTTTCTGTAACAAGAGTCGGTGATCCATTGTCCTCAACGCATTCAATGGGGAAATTCCTGGTGCCGACTCCACATTTCCCACACTTCCATTTCAGGTCACCTTGTGATTCAAAGATAGCCTGATAATCTTTGTCATCTTCCTCCTCATCCTCTCCTACAATCTGCGATCGGATTACTACTTTCCATCCATCCGGACGCCAATTCCTATGGTAAATAGGAACCATATCGCAATCAGGGATTGGGCACTTGCGACGCTTAGAAACATTTGGGCAGCCCTTTCCATCACCCGAAGCTAAAAGAATCGGTACCCCATCTTCATCGAAGTTTTCAATGGGGAAATTCCTGGTGCCGACCCCACAATGCCCACACATCCATTTCAGGTCCGTAGGTTTTTCTTTTTTGAGTATTGTAGCAAACCTTTTTTGAGCATTTCTTTCCCGATTCGGTGACCAATTGGGACATAACTCTTTCAATCTCATCAAAAAATATTCATATGCAAGTTCATTTTCACGACAAAAATCCTTTGGACACATCTCACCTCCGCTATTATAGTGCTCCAAATATTCCTTGAGTTTCTTCTCCATGTTCTCGCCCTTCCATCCGACATAACGGGTTGGTTTGCGCCTTTTCTTTGTTGTTGCCTCGGCGGGGGTGGTGGACTCATCGACAGAAGCATGATTTGGATTTGTCGGTGCATACACAATCCCCATCCCGAAGTAGTGCTGATTCGGGGCGGCATCACCACCTCCGCTGCTGTGGGTATAATCATGAGTTGCTTCGTAGTTAGATCCATCAAAGTTATTGAAGGCATTATCGTAGTTGACGGGGGATGCATTATAGTGGTTGATAGGGTAGAATGGAGGAGTAACGTCTTGTCCATCCCAAAAGGCTGATACACTGGTGAGGTTGTTGCTGTGATCTGTGGGTGTACCAATTGCTTGTGAGTTACCGCCAAAGGAGGGGGATGTATTATCAGGGGAGAACAATTGATGATATCCTCCACTCACACGATCCGATGAGAGTGGTAACAAATCCTCCTTGTTTGGTGAAGACCCTGCATTGATTGGTGAAGGAAGTGAATTAGAAGCACGGCCTTCTTCTGCTAATTGTGAATCATCTCGATGATGTTTTAGAGGAAGCAGGGGTGGTTGCTGCCTTGTCTTCTTGGTTGATTTTTTCTTTTCTGAAGGTATTGTGTCGGGGTTATCGGCTCGAAGTGGTGTAAAAGAAATTACAGTACAGTCCACATACATGCCTGCAAATGACCAAAACAAATCAAGTTTGCCGCCATTGCTTACCACTTCAAAATTGTTTACATCGTTGTCTTTACGATCGTTCATATCATCGTCTCTCCACTCACGAAATTTCTCCCGACGCAAATCGATAGTCTGTTGCTCACCATCAAACGTCCCACCATCATACCGAACAACTGCCACACCTGGAGTATTCCTGCTGAGAGTGCGCTCTCTCAATGACCTCTCATATTTGTCGACATGACCTGTTCCGGCAATATTCTCCAGTGGCTCCCAGGTGTCATCTTTGGATTCATAGCCATCCCATCGAATTTTGTACATCTTCTTCCCATTCCTTCCCTTTGCTTTCCGGCTGCCTACAATATATGCCACTTTATATTGTTCTTCCTCCTCTGTCTCAGCAGCTGATGCCGCCGCCGCCGCTGCTGCCTCTGCTTTTCTCAGCTGGCTCTCTCTATAAATCTGAGCACCGTAATCCTCTTCGTCACTGCTCATGATGTCCGTTTCTCTAAGCGTTTCTCTAAGAAATACTTAGCGTGCCGAATGGGAATGGGAATCAAGGTGATAACAATGCAACTCTCTAGAGAGAGAGACAACGAAAACATAAATTATTATCTCTGAGAGTCTCTCTCTCGGCTTCTCTCGGAGAGTCTCTCAGAACACTCTGAACTCTGAAGTCGACAGGAAGTCGAAGATTCTTCTTGAGGTATGTAGGTACCTCTAAGTATCAGTACTCTGATACGGTCTGCCTGTCTCACATAGTTTGTTCCCGCCATATTACCTCCCTTCTCTTGGCACGCAGAAAGAGGGAGAGCAAGACGAGAGGAGGCTGGGCAGTCTACCTACCATCTTCTTGCTTTCGTCCCCAATCCAAGGTTATCTACCTATCCAAGTTGTGTATCTAACACACACATCTCTTCGTCTACAACAAACTCTCACCTCCGCCCTCCACCCCACACTCATCGCAAACATCAACCATGGTATTACTTCACTTACACTTCACTCCAAGAGCAATGGCTGTCGGCCAACAATCCAACAGGATGAGAGTGAGATGCATTATTGGGGTCTCTGTCGGGGAAAGGGGGAGCAGCTGGATTTGCCCCCTTATTTTTTGGCGCAGCATTGTTAAGAAAAAAATTGATCGACATCGCACTCTCTTCATTCTAACAGCAAAACAATCAACAATAACGAAGCAAAATGAATGCCTCCCCCGCTGCAATCGCTGCAATCGAGCGTCAAGCTTGGCACCATTCCATCGCATTCTTCTCCGCTGACGGAGCAGCACAACTCCGAATAATCCATGGATATAAACAACGCTTCAATGTAGCGGATCAACCGCAGGCGATCGTTAATGAGATATTCAATGCCACGCCCCAACGCTTTCCTCGGCAAAATCAACCATGGAATGCACCACCTCAATCTCCTCCACCACATCAAAATCCAACAACTGATCGTCAGCGAAAAGCATGCGTCAATGCCGACTTGAATGAGTTTGTTACCAGAGCGGATAATGGTAATCTCCATCTTCGATTGAGCTATGCTAATGGAGCAATATTGTACACTCCTATTCCTCCGCTCTCGGAAAATGATCACCGTTACAACAATACTCTTCTTGACATTTGTCGGGTGTATGGTGGTAAGCATTCGCCTCTAACAGGGGCCGTACAAGATTACTATTCCAAGAAATTTTCTAGGAATGTGACAAGCTCTGTTTGCTTGCGGAAGGGATTCCCAGCTTGGCATGCCACATCGCCATCTACTTATCAAATGAACGGTACTACAGAAGAAATTGGGATTGTCAAGAAAGCTTTGGCACATGATCCAACCAAGCAAGTAAACTTTGACAATGTTAAGATAGGAGATGAAGTCCACCCAAATTTGAACAACCGTATCGATCTGTGGGGGAATAATGCCAACCTTGACCAACCACCTCCTCATAATTTGAGAAACCATCCTGCAATCTCACATAACAACCCAAGTAAACAAACCAGTCCAACTCCTGAAGAACTCGAGGATTATTTGACTCCAGAAGGTTATGAGAATTATGTTGTAAACCACTGCTGCCATGGTTTACACATGGCCGATGGCGGATACTCGTATTTGACAGAGATTGCGGGTCTACAGTGTATAATGCCATCAACAATGCAGAAGCCCGAGACAATTATGGCCAATGGTAGGCATTTCAACAAGAGGGCTATGATAATTGGTAGTGGAAGTAATGTTTGGGAGGATGTCAGATCAAGTCACCCAGGCAATAATGATCATGATTTAGAACAACGAGCTCAAGAGTATCACGACATCTCGGAAGGTTTCCGTACTCAAGTTCAAAGCGTTGACTTTCGGACAAGAGAATCGTATGATGACCAGGATCACTGCTATGCTATCGGTTCTATGACGGGTGCTCTTGCTTTTTACCTGACTCACGACGGCATGATTCAGATGCATTATCCTGGTACAGACAGCGAGTTTTGTAATGGTGCAACAATACAAGTTGCTGCTAACCGCGATGTGAAAAGAGTGGGGGCAATGGGCTTGGATTGGCAAGGAAATAACAGCCTCAAGAATATCATTCGTTGGAGAATGCCAGTCCCTATCGTTGCATCATATTACGTTGAATTCGGCCCTCCGTCACGACCTATTTTGGGGGCAACATGGACTGTAGTCGACGAATGCTACAGACCAACTCTGGGAACAGGCCTCGTTAGCTTCAGCTTTGTATGAAGTCCCTATATATAATCACAACAATAACAACTTGAAGATAACAAGAGGAACATGTGTTTGGAACGCATCAGCCAAACTTGTTATCTTAGTGCAAAATAATATGTATAATAAATATAAATGACGTCGTTATCGTATCTCCCACCTTCGGCTATTCTACTCCCTTTTCCTCCGTACGAATGTCTACCCTTTGCCGGATCCTTTTTATCCTTCTGCTCAAAGAAGTCATCTTGTAATAGGATCGCTTGAAAGAAAACACCTCCTGACACTGTATACAGGGTGGTTTAGTAACGAGACCTAGAGAATGTGAATCAATTGAACATACTGTCATAAAAGTACTCACTGTGCTGCCTCTTCTGGCGCAATCCAAGATCGATAGAAATGTAAGCTGGAGGAGATAAACTGCCGTTAACATCAACCTTCTCATCCCGACTAATAGCTGGTGTAACGCCCAAAGCCTCCAAAGCTTTCAGCAGTTGCCTCAGCTGATTGATGCACCGCCTTACTTCTCGGAAGCAATTCTCCGAAAGCCTCTTGACCTCGTTATTACCCGAATTCATATCCTTTTTATGTAGCTTGGACGCAGAGTCGCGTATTACATCAAGTGCCTTGTTTGCATGCATAGGATACGGGAGGCTTCCGTTTGAGACGAATGACCTCACTCGCTCGGCTGTTTCTGTAGGAAGATTCTCATGAATAGAGAGTTGTCTGTCAAGAAACTCAAGCAGGTTGGCCTTTATTTCACGTGCTTTCTTCTTATACTTTCCGGAATGGCGTTGTTGATTGTTCAATTCAATTGGCGGACAAGCTGTGCATGTTGTGAATATGCTCCGGATACTTTCCCTCATCGTTTCGGAGTTTGGAACAAACAGTAAATCAAGAATTGCGTCTGAGAGCCTAGACGAAGACAGCCTTAAAAACCAAACTGGTGCATGCAGAACAAAAGGAGGGAGGCTGAAGCTTCTTTCTTCTAATGGAGCAAGTATTTTGATAACTCGACAAAGCACTAATAGTGCCTCTGCTTCTAAAAATGGCTGATTGACTGCTAATGTATCCTGAACAATATCAAAGGAAGCCTCGAGCATCTCTGAAAGATACACCAGATCAAATAGTGCAACGTGGCTGTAAATACTGAGCTCACATACTTCAAGAATCAAACGTTCAAGTAAACTCACCTTTGGGATGCCCTCCAGCATCACTTTCTAGAAAACATTTTCCAATTTCATATCGTTTGATGTTGTTTGTAGCTGCACCACCTCGAGAAATAGATCTCGCGAAGTTTACAGTGAGATCTTGCTTCAAAACTAGTGCAGAACCTCTCCTATTGACAACCTGAGCAGGCTGATTGAGAGTTGAAATCATATCTAATGTGTCGCGTGGCTTCAACAAAGGAGATGGCAGATGTACAGCACCTTGAGACTGAAAGATTGCACTTAACTTTGAGCAAACCCATTCAACTATTCGTGGATCTGGGCCTATCACGCCGTCAGCACCGGTTACTGCCGCTGCAGTAGCAGTAGCGGAAGCCATTATTGTTGCCACTTGCTGAGGTGCACCACGCAGCCCTTCGCCTTCTTTTCCACCACCCGTGACCATCCCTACATTCTCAGCTCGCCTCAAGGAAGTTATTGCACCGGAAACTGCACAAGTACTCATTGGTGATGTATAATTCATACTGTGGCTTCCCCAGTGAGACCCTTTGATATTATCCAACGTTGTTTTCAGAACATGAGCAGCGATTTCACGTGTGTTGTTTGCTTTTAGTGCAACATCATTGTCGTAGGTAGTAAGAACATGCGTAGGTATCGGTCTCTTGAAGATTTTAGACAGGATTTGTTGATAGCTTGTGTCACTTTGCGGGTTGCTTAGCGTTTGTAAGACCTCATCAAGATACTTCTGCTCCAGTTCCATTTTTCGTGGCATCAGACGACTATTAAGGATCTGTTTCGCTGTTGGACGATTAGCTGGATGCGGATCAGTACACCAGAGGATTAACTTTTGAGCATTTTCCGGCACAGAGGTCCGGAAATCAGTAGGAAGTCGCCGATCGGCCACCGCTGTCCAATCACCCACAGGTGTACCATCCTTAGTAAACAGAGGTGCACTAGCTTCTTTCGACAAACTATGCACCAGATCACGTGGGTCACCTCTAAGACACGTAAGAGTCTCCGCTCGTTCCATGTACGTGGAGAATGTATTCGGAGTAAACATCTCAAAGGCGGAGATCCCAAGTGAAAAGATGTCCGCTCTACTATCATAAGAAGCACCGTGCTTCGATTTCAAGAAGCTACCGTGCTCCTGCTCTGGTGCGATGTAGAAAGGCGTACCCACTCCACCAGTAATACTATCCATTGTATCCTCCACCGATGCTCTGCTTCCGAGCAACCCGCCAATGTTATCAATTGCTTCATATAACATATCTGCTTCACTGTTGGTTTCCGTTTCTTCTGCCTTCTTCCCCGATGTTCGAGTAGCAAGTCCGAAGTCTCCAAGCCGAACTTCTCCTTCCGAATCAAAGAAAATGTTTGCTGGCTTGAGGTCTCGATGTATCAGGTTCTGACCATGGATATAAACCAATGCCTCTAATATCTGTCGTAACGATTTCCACACTGCATCAAGAGACAACTTTGATTCATCAATCATGTCCCTCATCGTCGTCTTACAATATTCCATTTGAATGTACAAGATCTTTCTATCACGACGACTCTTTTCGGTGACGGCTTCTGTCCAATCCGAGTATTCGTCNTACTCCCAGCAAAGAATAATGGATTTGCAAAATCTATTGCATCAGCCTCGTGCTCAAGGAAATTATCTAAGGAGTGAGACCGGGAGTAGTCTTTCAACGTTTGTGTCGCGATGTTCTGTTGACTGCCATCTTCTTCACGACTATCACTAGAGGTAGACGATCCAGACGATGATGACTCCTCATCATCACCCCAAGATGTTGAATCTTCATCATCATTATGATTCATTTTCTCAGTCTCAGCACTCTCCAGACGATTTTCTGTAACATCACCCCCCTCTTCTATCCGCGGAGGTTCCTCCACCCAAGCTTGATAATATCTAACAATATTCTTGTGTGTCATACGACTAATCGTTACAACTTCCCGAAGCAATTTTTCATTCTGAATCATCGCCAACTTACTCTCTTCAGGTTCCAAGAAAATCTTTTTTATGGCGTAAACACGTCTATCCAACCGGTTGATTGCCTGTACGACTTCTCCACCCCCACCCTTCCCAAGTGGTTTTAGTTCAACAAAGTCTGATTGATATCGTGACGATGTAGTGGTTGCTCCCTGTTGTTGAGTATCAATGAAGCCAGTGGGCGGAATGTCGTCTAAATCCAAGTCATCATTCCATTGCAATAAATCTTCGGCACCCTCCAGATCATCTTCATCGTTGTCATCATCGGCAATGGACGGTAAACCTCCCAATCCTGCCACGCCCTGTCGATTTCGTCGACGTTGACTACGTAATTTTGCAGCTACATTCAATGCTTCCATCTGTCTTGCAATTTCTTTCTTGGTGTCACTATCCATTGATATATCTTGTCCATCATACACTCCTATTTCTTGGCCACTCTCTTCATCATTCGGCAACGACGCCGACTCTTCTTCCTCCTCCTCCTCCTCCTCATCTTGTTGCCTCCCATCCGCACCACGTCGATTATCCAATCGTTTCAACATTTCTTCCCTTTCCCTCTCCAACTTATCTCTCCGTTCCATAAATTCCATCAAGTAGTCTTCACAAACTTGTCCCATTTCCCAACCCATAACACTCCCTTTCGAAGAACACTCCTCAGACTTCTCCCCTAATCGTACCAATAAATCAGATAGATGTGTTGGCTGCAATCCTATTGAATTCTGTATTTGAATGAGAGGTTTGGCGTAGGGATATTTGTTGGTAAGTTGGATAGAGAGAGTGAGTTCAACATTCTTTTCATCCACATCAGTATTGTTCGGATGATGATTGTGTTGTTCACCAGCACCATTATTCCCATTTTTATCCGACAAGTTGTGATGATCGGTAACATCCGACGCAGGTCGGATACGTAATTTATACACTGGACAATTCCATGCTCCTGATTCTAATGTAAAATCATCCCCATAGATTGCAGAAAGGACAGTTTCTTCATCGTGACGTTGGAGTGATAGATCTTCTTGTTCAAGATTATCATACGAAGCGGTATTTTTCGCAGAGGCTGCTGCTGCTGCTGCTACTGTATTGTTGTTTTGTATTAACGGTTGAGAAGGAGGATGTGAAGGTGTTTGTTGGTTGTGATCGATGCTGCCGCTTCGATTCTTCTTTTTGTTCTTTTTCCCCATTGTTGGGATAAGGTGGTTCTGGCGTTTTCCGTGCGTAGTATCCGTTTATGTTGCACTGTTTTTTTGTTTTATACTATCAACAGGACATTATTCATTGACACAATTGCCATATTGTTTGCTTCGGTTGTTCTTTTTTATGTTTGGCCGCTCTATTACACAGCAGAAATTGATTCAACGTTGTTGAAAACGCGGAGAAAAGAGTTTACTGGTTGTAGAAAAAGGATCTTTTCAGTGCTAGATGTTGTCTTGGCAAATAGCGTAGATGTCAATCAATATGAGCCCAATGATTTTCCTGCCAAAATCTTTTTCAAAGTCTATCAATTGTTCTCTTCATATACATTTGCAAAAAACTGGTTTCGTAGCCAACAACAAGTAAAAAATATTGTTTTTCTTTTCATAAATGAATGCACAAGATGTGTATGTTTACAGAAAAACAGTGAAAAGAAAATATTAGAGCACGTGAGGAAAATCAATCTTTTTCAAGGCAGGACACAAAGAATCATCAAACGGTTTGTGTTTTCCCAAGATAAGTAGTTTTGCAAATAATGTCGGAACATAATAAGACACATCAGAATATAGAAAATGAATTACATCAATTTCTTCTAGAGAGAGACCGACCATCTCCCATCCGCTGTATGTAATATGGAGTTTTCATCGCCCTTTCACTACCCATCTATTTTTTCACCAACTCTTTTGCAGTTTAATGAGCTTTTTGACTTTCACTGCGTATGCGAGAGAACGCCTACCTCCTATTATTTGACGCTTACATGCCGCCGCTCAAGAAGTTTTCAGAATTTGTGGCTACTTGTGATGGGCGCAGCCGAACCACATGCATCCACTTACCAAATCAATGTCTTCTGCTCTTCCTTTGTATCGTTGCTAGTATTGTTGGTAGAAGAAAGGACGTGATAGGCACCAACCAACTATCAAAAGTAGCAAGTACAAGTAGTGCCTTCAACTCTTCAAGAAGAAGGCTCTGATGTTCTTCTTGGGCCATGGACGAAAACAGTGTCTTATCAGACAACCTTTTTGATGCCAAGTCCTCATCGCTCCGTTACAATTCGAAATTCTCCTACCATACCCAGCTCTTCGCCAATCCACCATTCCATCCATCCATCCATCGTTGCTAGCAGCTCTTTGTCAATCTCCACTGTCGCCACCACTCTTACCAAGGCAGGTAAAGGCAAAGCTTCGAAGATGACAAAGACAAAGGGTGCCAAAGCGGCTTAATTGTGCCTTGTGGTAAAATATGGAGTATATTCTCTCTTCTAGTTTATTCGCATCATGTTTGTGTAATCAGTAAAAGATGAAGCTGGAAGAAGTCAATTAAGGTTGTATAGTAGTTATATGTTTGTCCATCAACATCAAGCGAGTTATATTTGTTTCTATGAGGTAGTTAGTCAGGTTAATGCAGTAAATATATGAGACTACCAGAAACTTCTTCGACTATCCACTCCTACATCTTGCTAATGTTATCACTACGAGCAAGCCTCTCTCTGCACCCTACAAACACGCTGATGAGCATGAACCAAGGGTAATCCAGTCCCATACCCCACCTCGAAAGCAATCAATGTATAATTTAGCAATAATTGATGTGCCCGTTCCATATGTGTCCAATTACTATAATCATGTCCCCATCGTTTATTTCGAAAGCCGCATAGTTCATATGTTCCTAGACATCCGTGTTGCATACGTGGTCGTATTGGTTCATTTGGATTGTTGGTATTGGCTGGGAAGTAATTACCTTGATCACAGCAGAATGTATTATGTGGATTGAGAAGTTGTATGGTGTCGGTATGGAATGGACCATGATTGGGTAATGCATTTTCTTTGAAGTATGTGCCAAGCTTTGAGTTCATTGCAACAGTATTGTTCGTGCTGTTGTTAGATTGACCTGCTTGTTGCGTGGTGGTAGTGTTAGTATTCCCCTCAACAAAATCAATAAACTGTTGTATATGAGGTAAGGGTTGCAATCGATGTGCAGTCAGTATTCGTCCCTTATCCAATTGTCGTATGAACGATGGTAGAGCCATCAGTCGCGTATGAAGGATTAGATCTGGTTCAGTAAAGTAGATGTGTCTCCATCGGTTGGGATTTGCACCTAGCCAGGATTGTACAATGTTGCTACTTCCAATCTCTTCGTCACTGTTGTTGTTTCTTACAGTATCATTCTTCCATGATCTTCT
>JALLBI010000166.1:0-16257 GCA_036940125.1 Mediolabrus comicus
CAAAACAACTTCACCTTGCACTTCATGAACCCCTCTTCTTTTGACGTGAACAATTCAATTGGACGGCGGCGACAAAATCAATAATGACCGACGATGATGACAACAGCTCCGTCGGTAGCGGCACTGGCCTCTCCAAGGATGCCAAACGTCGTGAACGTCTCGAACAAAATCGTATATCCGCACGTGAATCACGCAAACGTAAAAAGAATATGATTGAGGAACTTCAACGTACAGTAATTACACTAAGTCGTGAGAATAAGGAGTTGAATGAACGGAATGAATCGTTGAGGCGAGAGCTTGTGGAAATTGGGACGAAGAATCCTGGTGTGGTGAATATTAATGCTTTGATGAGTTGTACGGGGAATAATAATACATCATCGTCGGGTAATAGTGGAGATGATGCTGCCGCGGCGGCAGCGGCTGCTGCTGCCCTACCGGGGGAGATACCCTCGTCGATTGCTGGTCTTACTGGTGGGGCGGCTGGGGAGAATAATGGAAGCAGTAATAATAATGGGGTGGATAATAATTCGGCCGCTGCTGCTGCCGCCGCTGCTAACCCTCAAGCTCCACAGAATCAGCAGGTTCAAAATGCACTGCAGACACAGGCGTTGATGCAACAAATGTTAGCTTTGCAACAAGCGGGAGTTATGAATCCTGCATTACTCGGGGGGATGATGGGTTTGCCTGGTATGATGGGTGGGGCGGGAGGACAGTTGCCACAACAGCAGCAGCAGCAACAACAACAACAACAGCCGGATCAACAGCAGCCACAGAGCGAGCCTCCGAAGTGAAACCAAGAAGTATACAGCAATTGTCCGGGAAAAGTAAAATGATGGGTAGAAGTTAGTGTCCTGGTTTCTGAATTTATATGACTAGGATTTTGGATTTGTTTCATAGATTTGATGGTGTCTTTCGTACTCTTAATTAAGTAAAAAGGTAGATGTTGCATCTACAATACAGATTGAGATTATGGAATTTTATTAACGTTACTTTGTCCGTACTTTCACTTAGAAGGGAAGAGAATGTACTTATCATTACACATCTTCCTCTTGCGTAGGAGGCACTTCTTCCGTTGTAGATGCATTATCAGTTTCCAAACCTTTTTCTTCTTCTACGGCACTCTCCATGGGTGTGCTGCTGGGTGTGCTGCTCTGCAACTCTGGGGAGGTTGGTGCTGATTGCTGCTCTACTATCTCGCTATGATCATTTGATGGTTTGTAATCTTGAGTTTCACTAGAATCCGTATGCTGCGTGGGTGGTTGCTCTTCTAGAACTTGATCCACCTCTGATGTCTCATCATTGACAGACACGTTGCCTTGAGATTCCTCTTTGTTATTGCTCGGTTCTGAATCAACGAAAGGTGGCGAATCTTCATCGCCATTTACTTCAGTCTCTTTCTTCTCATCTTCTCCCTGCGGCAACACATCTTCGGGTTCAGATTGGATCACAATAATATCTAATTCCTGTTCGAGTATCTTCATTGCAGTAAAATTCCAAGGTAGTACGCCAGCCAGAGAGTTCAACGCGTTAGTCATGAACTGCACTTCTTTAATCATACGAATCTTTCCATCATCCGTAACCGGCATGGTAAAGGTTTTATCATCAGACGCTGCGGTAACTTTGTACAAGGATGGAATTTTGTGATCCAAATACGCAAAGATTCGTGAAAATACATCACGCAGTAATTCGTCTGGAAGCATCACTTTCAATACTTGGTGCATCTTCGTTGTGTTTGTTAATACACTATCCAAAAATGGACAACATTCCAAGGCGGTGGCACTTGCCTCGTTATCAGGAATGGGCATACTTTTCACCCTTTCGTCAAAGCTGGTCTGCGATATTTTGGCTGAGAGTGAATGCTCGACTATTCCGCCTATGATGCTGACGAGTTTATTCAGAACCTTCTCGCTATGCTCCGAATAATCTGATTTGATCTTATCTAAATCGGTAAGAAGTGCATGTTGCTTCGCTGGTAGCTGAGCCATGAGTGCCGCACGAATGTGAGGCAAAATGGCGAGCATGAGTGCTATACATTGAGTGACAATTGCAAGATGTTTGGCATTGATGCTCTTCAATCTTGCCGCGCTGTGAATAGCACCTGCGCCCAGTACGAGATGAGTCGACCGAGTGTTGAATAATCGAAGCAATTCGCAAACTTTTCCCACGATATTTGTAGCCAATGTTTGGAAATGAGCTGCGCAAGTTACATTATCCATCACCATCTCAAGCAGTAACAGACATGACCATACAACCTTGTACCGCACACCCTCTACCTCTGCATCGGCCATTTTGGACACAGATGATGGGGCAGAGGTTGATGCTGCTGGGACATTGGTCTCAGCTCCCCGCGCTGGTGATCGCGAAGAAAACGCTGCCCTCCCTGAACAAAGGCGTGTTAACGCTGCCTGTCGTTCAGCTGACACATTGCATTGAACCCAGCGCTCACTATCTAGCGCTGCAACCAACGCTGACATATTTGATTCGTGTTTTCGCTCTACAAATGACTTGGCCTGGGCTAGCAATGTACTTCGCAGACCATATGCTTTCCTACCTGAAAATCTTTCCAGTTGCAGTGTAAACGTTAGGCTAGTATCCCACAATTGACGCATCCCATCAAATGAAACCAGCGAATGAGCTTCTCTGCGCAGACGCAGTAACTCTGAAACAGATTTTTCTGATAAGTCAGCTGCGGCGGCTAATGCTGCTGCTGTTGCAGACTTTGAGTGTTGCGCCGAGCCATCTGTGGAATTTGCCGCCTCATTTGACGGAGCTCTATCCTCAAGTAATATTCCTTCGCTTATGCAGTATTTATTGACGGCAACGGCTCCCCACATCAAGCCAAGAACTTGTTCAAACAGCATTTTCAAACANGACTTTGAGTGTTGCGCCGAGCCATCTGTGGAATTTGCCGCCTCATTTGACGGAGCTCTATTATCCTCAAGTAATATTCCTTCGCTTATGCAGTATTTATTGACGGCAACGGCTCCCCACATCAAGCCAAGAACTTGTTCAAACAGCATTTTCAAACAGTCCAAGAATTGATCTAAAGACATGCTTGCAACACCAGAAATGCCCGCCTTGACGGGAGCATCCGTTCCATTACCGCTTGTCTTCGCAGCGTCCGCAACGCATTCTGTAACAATTGCCTTCACAGTTACAGTGATAAGATCGCATAGCTTCTTTTGATAAGTTGTTCCTGCCACTGATAGTTGCCCACACAGACGTAAAGATTGGACAACTCCGCGTATTTTTGCTCTACGGTCTGTTGTTAAAGATACTCGTGGTGGGGCACGGAAGTCAATGCCACTTTCTGATCCCCATGACAAAAATGTGTCTACGAGCTCGTCTGTGATGTTACGAACAACCAACTTTTCGTACTCATCGAGTTGTTCTCCCACTTTGGACAACGCTCGGAGTTTGCCCAGGCTTAGGTGTTGACTCATTTCTTTATTAGATGAGCTGTCTTCTGTAGACTCTTGTTCTGGTGATTGAGTCAATAATTCACGTGCAACTCGAAGTGCTTCAATTGCACCTAGATGATCTCCTGCGGACATCAAGCTTGCTATTGAAGCTTTGCAATTCACTACATCTTCAATCCCTTCCAATACCCGTGAAATTGCTCGTAAATCTGCACGGGTATTGTCCATTATGGGGACTAATTCCACATTTGTCACGCATCGCTCTTGTAAAGAGTGAATTTCAGTCCGTAATGACTTCACTTCATCAACACTCTCTGTTACAAGTCGTTGAAGTTCAGAAAATCTATTAGTCTCTCGGAAAAACTTTTCACTCTTTGATCGAACCTGGTCTAGCAATGCCAACTCGACAGCATCCAAGTGAAGTGTAAATGTTTCTGGTTTACGCAATGTAATCACATTCCCAGCAGTTGTTGGTCTTGAAGTTTCATGTCCTTCTTTTGTCAACGAACTTCCAGACTGGTCAGGTAGCGAGTTTAAGCTTTGATCAGCACTCCTCCTCGGTGGTGCAGTAGGAATTGTTGTTTCATTCTCTGCATCTTTTCGTGCAAGTTCGTCTGCCTCTTTCAGTTTTTGTTCTGCCAGGGCATGTAATTCTGCCTCCTTTGCCCGTATTTGAGCAACTTCTTCATCACTAACAACTAATAGTTTCTCAAAGCAGACTGGATCAGTCAAATCGAAATGTGATGAGAAGAAAATTTCAGGGACAGCCTCGATCGCTTTGGCAACCTCTGCTGGAGTTGATAAGTTATCTTCTGTTGATATATGAACTCTCTCATTGTCAATGTCGTTGCCATCATCATCATCATCATCATTAGTGACGTCATCTTCACTCTTTTCTAACATCATCCCCCTACTCCGTTCCCTCATGGCCTTAAATCCTCCACCACGATCTTCAAATCTCATCCCCAACATCCCCGATGTCTTCAAATACTGTTCCACGGATAACAAATCTAATTCCGAAATATCAGATGGTAATTCTTCTAATTGTAATTCTGGAATATCATCCGGACCAAACTCTGGTTCAAATTCTTCCCATATTGGCATTGTTGATCCTATTCCCAATCCACTCACGATCCCACCAAGTTTATCATCTCCATCATCACCACCACCACCCTCACCACCCATTAATGGTCCACCATCAATACCGGGCACTGTCCCTAAATACTTTCGTGAGTAATGATCAAACCATCCCGTAAATTCATCTAAACTACCCGCCATGGTATTTAATGCTGACTGTGCCGATGCCGATGAGGCATTGGCATATCCTGCCAATTCAGTCATACCCGCCGCTGATAATAATGATGCCGCATATGAATCTCCAGTTATACCATTGGCAGTACTACCACGTGTACCATCTGATCCGACATGATCGAGTGATATGGGTGTTCCATGACTTGATAATCCTCCACTATTATTGCGATGTCGTGATCTGTTATTGTAGTTGTGATGAGAGGAGTAGTTGGTTGCATGATGTGATGTTGCCGATGTTGGTGGTCCACCGTGCCAACTGTCATAGCCTGGATTGGTAACTACACCAAGAAGATTAAACCAATCCATTTGACTATTTGGATTTACTGCTGTTGTTGCTGCCGCTGCTGTCGTCGCTGTAGATACTGTGGTGGTCGTTGTAGATTGATTTGTTGGAAGAGCTGCTGCTGTATTATTTGTTTTGGTTGCGGATTGATCATTACTACTTGGTTTTGCGGCGGCAGCAGCGGCTCGTTTGCGTTCCTCTGCACGTCGCTTTGCAGCGGCTACTGCATCACTTCTTGATTTTGGTTTGGTTATTATTGTCGAATTATGATTCTCCACATCACCGCTGCTGCTGCTATTGTTGTTGTTGTTGTTATCATCTACGTCCAGCAACTTTTCTGTGCTGTTATTGATCCCATTATTATTATCTTTCTTCTTGGGAACTGATGATGGTGATATCTCAGCAGGTGAAGACGACACAGCACGAAGGACATTCTCTGCTTCTGCTAATGCAGCTTTACGAGCAATATCTCTCCTTTCACATGATGATACAGCCTCAGCTTGTGATGATATTATGACGTTGTTTCCATCGTCATTATGCGAACCATTTTCACCACTTGTCGTCTTCTTGACAGCATTCATAATATAATTATAATGGGTGCATGTACGCTATCTTTATGGGATTGTTTCGCCGGCCATGGTCATCGTCTCAAAATTTTTGCGTTGAGTTGAATTGAAGGAAGAGGGAAAATACCGGTCGGGCCGGTTTAGTTAGCACACACTACAGAAAAAAAGGAAAAAGGATCAACAAGAGAAGTATGGTATGGGAAGGGATAAGGGAGTCAATGAATAATAATGTCATCATACATTTACTTAATAGGAAGCCAAGGCTAATAACAAAATGTACAACACGTCTCATCATCACATATAACATGATCGAAAGGATCTACAGGATCACAATCTGCGGTTAGCTCAGCAAGATCCCCATTCCTATCGAAACGAAGAGAACAAATCTCTTCTGGCATTACTCCATCGAACTTGTTCGAGTGTAACCGAAGGGTTGTCAACTTGGTTAGCTGCTTGAGTTCGATGGGAATTGCTCCTTCGAATGAATTGAATTTCAGATCCAGTACTTGGAGGTTATGAAAATCACCTAGCTCAGAGGGTAGGCTACCCCCAATACTATTCTGAGACAAATCTATAGAAGAGACTTTGCCACCAAGTCCTCCAAGAGCAAATTCTGGTGGTATTGTGCCGCTAAGTCTATTCGAAGCCAGAGATATCTCTATCACCTCGTTGTCTTCGCAGGAGATTCCGTACCACGTACATTCATGATCGGTTGTTTTCCAACCGCTGTCTATTTTCCATGAAAAATTTGGCGATGTAGCTAGGTAGAATGACATGAGACCAAATCGTCGAAGTTTCCGGAAGACATCTAGCTCATTTAGATTGCTCGAGTTGGCAAGCCATAGATACGCCTTGTACGGAGGAGACTCCTTGTCGGATAAGGGATTCGTTTCAAGGCCTGACATGTGCTTAATTAGCATACTCTTAAGCTCGGCATTTTCCCCATTAGTCTGTACAATTGTTGTGTCTGTTGTATCTGCTGGTGGTGAAGAATGAGCAGGCTGTTCATTATTTGTATCGGGTGGTGGGCCAGCAGGTGGGACGTCTTGGGTCTGGGGATTTGAGAGAGGCTAGTATGTAACCGACAATCATTTGCTGATCTTAGAATCTAAAGAATAATCAAAGAGGAATATGGAGTTATCTTTTAATATCTGTAGTTTTAGATGAACTCCAAGCCTTCATTGCTTACTGCATTCGCCCACTCAGGAAGATCTGTGACAAATGTTGCTTTGCTTTCACTATCCGTGTCAATGAAATACTTTGCTGCGTGTAGATCAATGGCTTGTAGCCCACCTAGCAGTTGACAGACTTTAAACGAAGATGTAACGCCTTCAACACCTCCTGAACAACAACTACACAGTTTAATTGCAGCGTCAGCCTCTTCCGACGAAACAGATTCTTCGCGAAGACATGGTGCATTTTTTGCTGACGCCTCCAGTAAGGCGTCTATTGATAATGCTAAATGCTCTTTCTTTCTCTTATCGCACAAGCTGCCACCATATTCAATATCATTATGGATTGGATTGCCCAAAAAAGCAAGATGAACTCTCAACTGATGTCCTCGACCACTTACTGGACGGCACAGCACAGTTGATAAATCACTGTTGGGGTCATAATGTAGCAGTCGAAAGCGGCTAACTGATGGCTTTCCGTCCCGGCAAACAAATCGCTTCAACATTTCATCGGACGAACTACTGTCGAGTTGTGTAGAAATCGGAGCACTGACTTCAATGGTACCATCATCGCATCGCAGCGAAACAAAGTCCGGAACATTATTGAGAATATCTGATGANACTGATGGCTTTCCGTCCCGGCAAACAAATCGCTTCAACATTTCATCGGACGAACAATTGTCCAGCTGTGTAGAAATTGGAGCACTAACTTCAATGGTATCATCATCGCATTGTAGCGAAACAAAGTCTGGAACATTATTGAGAATGTCAGATGATGTTGGGAACTTCCCTTTCACTCTTGCTACGTACAGCTTCCTCGTGTCCTTGCATTGAAGATGGCGTTGAACCAGAGATGCAGCCTCTGATGTATTTGTACACAGTAAAACTCCGCTCGTGCATCGATCTAGTCTGTGGCAAGGGTGAAGAGATTTTGGTGGCAGTCCTTCCTGTGCTTCTACCATGGATAGCAAAGAGTTTGCGTAAAACGGTCCTGCTGGGTAAACCGGTATCGTTGAGGGCTTGTTGATGCAGTAAATAATTGAGTCGGCTGAAGACGATGAGTCATCGAATATTTCGCGCACGGGGTGCTTTGTCAATGAAATTTTCGCTGGGGTCATAATAGGTGGTTCATGCCAGTGAACAATCCTTGAAATATTGTCACCGTTCAGAAGTGTTGTGTCTAAACTCTTCTTTGTGCCATTAATCCGAATCAAGCCTGCATTCATAAGCTGCTCGAGCCTATCCGGTTCCAAGCCAAACTCAGCAGTGAGAGTTTGTCTAAAAGTCTGCCCACACCAGCGACCTTTTACTGTAGTGCTCAATGTTCGGATGACAGGGGGTGGGCATCTCAGCCCTGTTACTTCATTTCTGTGTTGAGATGGTGCTTGCCATAGCTTAAGTACTTCTATTTCCGATAGATCTTTCTCTCTCTTCAACTGCTTACTAGGGCGCTGATTGGATGGGATTCTTGCCCGCTTGTTGCTTTTGGGTGCATTTACACAGTCAACTTTAGTAGCACCACTTACAGACTGTTTTTTGTTCAGCAAGCACTTGTTACCCCCATGAAATCCCCAACACTTTTGATCACAGGACTCTGATCCACAGTGACGACAGAATGTGGGGGCTGAGTTGACTGGCCCGTTTTCCAGAACACTCTTGATGAATGCTTCCACTTTGTTTATTTGCTTCCTTAGGCTTTTACGGCGCTGTTTCCCCTTCCTCTTCATTTCTAATAACGGTGCCAAGTGATCATTCAGCTCTTCAACTTGTTTTCTCAACTCTTCTAAAGAGAAGCCAGCTAGGTTTGTGAAGTAACAAGAAGCCAAATGAAAGTGATCTTCGCAATGAAATTCAGCTCCAGAACACTTCTGCTTCTCCTCCAAATCAGATTTGCATTTACCACAGACCAACACCGGTTCCCTACAGACTGTGCAGACATGTTCGGCTTGAAAGATATCATGGGGTTTATTGCAATAAATGCATTTACCAACAATTGTAGATGTTTTGCCATTCGTGTTAGCAGAATCCTGTCCATGATCATCCGCATTCAATGCACCTCGACGATCGAACACGAAATTCTTTCCAATAAACTGAGATCCTTCCTCCGATCCACCAAACTCTTCGAGGTATTTATGTATCCCACCCTTTAAGTGAAAGATGCCCTTGTTCTGAGGAACCATCTGACGAACATAAGCTGACGCCTTCTCACACCTGATTCCTCCAGTGCAGTAGAGTAGAATACGTTTGTTACTGAGTGATGTAGATGATGGTGCTGCTGCTGCATCGACAGAGTTTTCAAGTGGTGCTGCTTCATTCCCTGCATTATCCTTGACCCACTTTGGGAATTGAGCAAATGATTTTGTATGAGGATCTATAGCAATACCAGGCGCGAATGATCCTATTTGGCATTCTTTATGATTGCGAACATCAATCAACACAGTCTCTACGTCATCTGATTCATCTGCCGACTTGTTAGTCGTTGCCTCCTCCTTCTTCTCAACTAAAGATTTGATCTCCTCATGCCACTCTCGAGGTGTTAGGTATCCAACCGATGTCTCTGTTGTAGGTATATTGGATAACACCCCACCAGTTGATATGATTTCGTTTACAATTTTGATGTTGAGATCTGGGAATAGATCAATATTATTATCGCTTGGTGCTACATCTGTAGAG
Source organism: Mediolabrus comicus (assembly GCA_036940125.1). Taxonomy (NCBI): domain Eukaryota; phylum Bacillariophyta; class Thalassiosirophyceae; order Thalassiosirales; family Thalassiosiraceae; genus Mediolabrus; species Mediolabrus comicus. Next base: position 9,425 of record JALLBI010000166.1, read on the forward strand.
TGTGAGCTCCATTTGAAGTCATTAGCGCTGTTGAGTAATAATTCCGGTTTATTCAATCTGTTGAAAAACTCTTTTGATTCATGCCGAAACGTCTTTATTGCGTCCCGTCTTTGTAGACTGTGTTGATCATCTTCATTATCATCCTTTCCTAGTATACAGTCTCTACCCAGCATACAAGCAACATATGCATCAAGATCCTGTTTTGCACCTGACAATGTCCCATTGATACCCTCTCCATCGTTTGATAGACCGATAAGAATCCTCCCCGTCAGGTTTAGTGAACTGCATAAAGCTTCTGTCGCAGCCCGATACGTTTCGAGAAGAGTTCTATCGTCGGTCAATGGGTGGTATTTATAAAAGAGAATACAATGCATCATTATTCACGATGGTATGTCAACTCAGCGAGCTGCTGCGTTNGCCGGAGCAGAAATTGGCAATGGCGCAACATGTATTCCGTAGCGGAAGAGGAGGAGGAAGACCTGCGAGACTTTGGGCTGCAGTTGGACGCCCAGCAACAGCAGCAGCAGCATTCTGAACACGACGGAGGTTATCATGCTCCTCTAATAGAAAACGATCATCATAATCCACCGCCGCCACCGCTGTCGTCAGAATACAGCATTAGTAACAATCATGATGAATTTAATAATAGTAACAATACCAGCAGCGGCGCCACCGACGGCTTTGATGCATTCGTATTGCTAAAGCGGCTTAAACTCCTCCCAAAAAATGAAGGCTACGCCTACGTGTCAGATCTTGATGCATTCTTCTCATCACTCTACAATTATTACTATATGCGAGGTCTTGGTTCAATAATTGGCAAACATGTAGTTGAGTTGGTATCGTTATTCTTCACACTTTGGCTGAGCTTAATATTATTCGCCTACGTCGATTGGGCGGCATTGAGTCGTTGTAGTGATGAGAATACATGTCAGGAGTCATTTGTTGATTCCTATTTAATACACAGTCCATTCACTACCGGTAGATCCTTCTTGAAGAAAGCATGGATTCTGATTTACACGTTGCTTTTTTCAACCTATGGGTGCTTTTACGTGGTACAGTTTGGTCATGCAATCATTGCCGCTGTTGAATCGAAATTATTCCTAGAGGAGGTTTTGGCTGTGACTGATAGAGATTTAGAGGTGGGAAAATATGAATGGGGAGAGATTGTAGAACGCATGTCTGAAGCGCAGCGAGTTGGTCGTTGTCGTGTGGCTATACTTCCGGAGATAGGTGTAAAAAATGGACTAGCAACATCGATGATGTCTTCATCTATCAACACAATGAACCCTCAAAATGGATATGATGCTGCTAATGAGGAACCTACGGGTCACTTGGTTGTTGCACAACGTATAATGCGTCGAGAGAATTTCATGATAGCCTTCTTCAATAGAGGCCTGCTCGATTTGACACTCCCTACAATACCACCACAATTTGGGCGTCTTGCGACATGGATGAATAAACCAAAAGAAGAGAAGAAGATTTTCTTCTCCAAAAGCATGGAGTGGAGTATCTATTTTTGTGTCCTCAATTACATGTTCAATCATTCCAGAAAAATTAGACCGGCATTTTATGGGGACCCATCATCGTTGCGGCGTAGATTTGTTCTGTGTGGTGTAGCGCATGCGGTCTTCATGCCGTTCCTTCTCTTCTTTGTGACGCTTCATTTTTTCATGTCAAATATCTACGATTGGCAATCGACAAAAGAATATCTAGGACCCAGAGAATGGTCTGATGTTTCCAGATGGAAATTTAGAGAGTTCAATGAGTTAAATCACTCCTTTGAAAGGAGAATGGAACCATCCTACAAAACAGCATCAGCGTATTTAGAGATGTTCTCAAAGCCCAGTCCTCTGGCTGTTGCTGTCGGACGGATACTGGTGTTTGTTTCGGGGTCGCTCGGGACGCTCTTGCTTGTGTTTGCGGCAATAAATGATGCTATCCTATTGCATGTTAAAGTTGGGAATTGGAACTTATTGTGGTACGCTGGTGTGCTAGGAGCATCTTTCTCGATAGGAAAGGCGTTACTTCCCAAATCAAACAACCCCTATGTTTGTCATAGCCGACGTAATATGATGAATGATATGAGTGTAGAGCTAGAGAAGGTTGCAAGTCATACTCATTTTCTACCCGACTCATGGCGCGGTAGAGGTTGGGACGATAAGACAAAGAAGGAATTTTCAGCCATGTTCGCATACAAGGCAAACCATTTTGCAATGGAAGTGGCGTCTATTGTCGTGGCACCGATTATTCTCTCCGTATCATTACGTCGTTGTGCAGATGAGATTTGCCAATTTGTAAGAGAATCAAAAGTTGAAGTTAGTGGAGTCGGGGATGTAGTTGGCTTCTCTACATTTGATTTTGACTCGTTTGAAGATGAAAATTGGTCTGGAAAAGATGACATTCACAGTCATCCCGGTAATGCTGCGACTGTGAATGCTCGACCGAAAACGAAGCATGGAAAGATGGAAAAGTCTTTCTTCAACTTCAAAACAGTGTATCCCAAATGGAAGGTGCCAGTTTCGGGCAAAAATCTTGTGTCACGTTTAGATTCCTTTCGAGAGAAGCAAGACATCGCTCTTGCTCGTGAAAGAAGACTCCATATTGAAGCAGCTGCAGCTCAGCTGGAGACGTTGCGACGGCTTGAAGTGGAAAAGGAGAAGAAGGCTACGTTTGGACTCCCTGGTTTCGTCGATGATCATCACATCAAGACTGTATCATCTGGACCAGATAGTGGTGGAGGTGGCGCCCCTATTGATGCTTCACAGCAAACAAACGACTCTGTTGGCTCGTTCCTCCCACATGATGAACACGATGACCTCCATCAGTCTATTCCTATTGAGGAATCGGCTCACTCGTTTGCCCCGCCAAACCATGCTTTTGCGCACTCCAGTGTCATGAATGCTAGTGGAATGAATTCATCTTCGATGAGAGGCGTATCTCCTGGCGGTAACAACAATAATTACTCGGCACTTGGTAGTGTAATGCATTATGGTGACAATGGCCTCTCTATGCATCTAAGAGGAATGCTAAATGGTTCCTCGCTAGTCGATCCTTACGGTTCAGACCAATCATTTACGGGGTCATTAGTACCTATTGAAAGCACACATCATGAGCAGTATCTGTGGCTTGATCAATACCATTCTGAGAAAGCTAAGGGAACTACTATGAGTCGAGGTGAACTGTCATAATATCCAATCATATAACTGTATATTAATTAACATTTCTAATCATCTTTCTTGTCTCGCTCTGCTACCAGCCGCTCTGCTTCTTGTTTGCTAGGAATTAGGGAACTCAAACTTAACGCTGATCCCCACCATCCCAATGATGCAGCCAGCGCTAATCCCGATAGTCCTCCACCATTGCCTCCTCGAATGAAATTGAGACCTGATAGTATCAACGCCATTCCACTCTTCCCAAAGCGGTTCGCGAAGACGGCAATGATTTCCTTGCCGACATATCTACTTTCAAAATCGAGAGGAACATATATAAGCTCTGCCAAGACGTTGCGAAGAGAGTAGTCCATCGTTTTGGCAGTCAATACAGAGATCGCAATGAGATATAATGATGACGATGATGATGACATAATTGCACTTGGGAAAAGAGACGTCGGTAATATTCGAATAAAACCACAAATGAGTGGTAGCAGTGGCATCAATCGCCACATGAGCTTTGGCTCCATTCTCTGCGTCAACACAGGCAACAAGAAGAATTGGAAGATTGTTGACAAGCCATTGCTCGCTGCATATAAGTTACCCGTCCATGATGCTCTCTGTTGATCGTTAGTGATGGATTTCAATTCCATCACAAAACATGTGCTGAGAATAGTCGACAAGCTTTGGAAACAAAGCGTTTCGAAGAAGAGTGCTCCAAGGGTGGGCACGCGGCGGAAGAGGGAGACACCTTCTCTCACTTGACGCAATAGAGTCTTGTTCTGCTTTTGTTCGGTGCAGGCATCAGTAGATTGCGATTGTTTGTCATCACTCAATTGGGATTGTGTATTGCTCTTCTTTTTCTTGTTTAGTTCCCTCGAAGGATCAAAGCCATTCAATTCTGCGGTAGCATATGCCCAGTCGGCCAACAGCAGTGTTAACGTAAGTGATGCAGCTGCAAAACCCAATAATCCTCCTAGTCCGACCCAATTGACCAACTTTGAAACGCTTGTTCCTGCAATCATACTTGAAATTGAACTAAGTCCTGCTACGTAACTGTAGTACTTTCCTGCCTCAGTAGGTGTGAAGATGCTTCCCAGAAAAGACCATTGTTGTGCATATAACAAATGAGCGTAGCTATTTTGAAACACAAATGATGCCCATACAACTAATTGTGATATCGGTAAGGACAGTACCTTAACATTCGCCCATATTGTATTATGTTGCATAGTAGTCAACAAAAGTCCTGATATTGTCAGTGCAGATATACAAAGTAATGTTGTGCTCCGTAGCGCTCTTCTCGGTCCCTTCCTATCAAGCATCCTTGTGTAAATCAAGAGTAAAGCCATAGAAACTGGTGATGCACACGTCATTGCCAATGGATAGTATGATCCAGAAGCAGAGCCAAATCCAAGCGAAGCTGAGGTAAACAAGGCCATGTTTGATCCTCTTGCAAGCTCATAACCTGCAAAATGCAACGCCATGGCTGAAGCCATTGCTGCGCCGGATTTTGCTTTTGGAGATGATTCTATTATAGGAGACATCATTGACTTTGCGACGCCAGATAATGCGCTGGAGCTTGGACCTTTTGCAGGCGTTAGCATGTTTGATGGAGCTTTAGCTTTTTTGTGTATTCAACGTACCATAGACCAACAACTTGCCGCACATCTACTCTTGTGTTGGCATCGGCATCGCATCAGCTTGTGCTTTTGCTTTTTGCTTTTGCTCTGCCTTGTGCGTGCCTTGATTTGATGTGCTAAGTATGGTATGGTACACTTAAGTATGTGCTTTGATATATGCTCAAGCTCGAAGAACGAAGGAAAGGTGACACACAACAAATGACATGATTTATGTCTCAATTTTTCCACTCACCTACCTAGAGATAGATACTACGGTGTCGATTCTCTAATCTCTAATCAACCTCTGCCTCTGGCAGCAGGAAGTTATTCCTTGATAAACATCTTGTCGAACATCCATGGTAATGGCATCTTACTGTCGCGCTGTCCTCCTTCTGCTCCTTGGAGTTCTTCATGTTGTGCTTCCTTTTGCCCCAACAACAAACATGTGGGCTTTTCGCTCCTCTCAAACTAACAATCTGATAATGAGGGGGATGTCCCGCTTGTTAGCGACAGCCGCATCAGCCAGCGAAGAAAAGGTGCCCATCACTGTTCTCGCTGGCTTTCTAGGTGCGGGGAAGACGACAGCTCTGAAACGTCTTTTGGAAAATACAGATGGGATCAAAGTCGGAACGATTGTCAACGATATGGCATCTGTGAACATTGATGCCAAGTTGATCTCGAACCCAATGAATGCAAATGATCCTGATGGTAGCAAGCCAGTGACAAAAGGGAATGCTGGTGCTACTGTTGAGCTTCAAAATGGTTGTGCGTGCTGCTCTTTATCTGATGAGTTGCTTACGTCGGTCTCTGACTTGATGGAAGGAAGAGAATTAGATGCAATCGTAGTAGAATTGAGTGGAGTTGCTGATCCAGAGTCAGTTCGTCAGAACTGGGAAGCTGCAGTTTTGGCAAAGCATCCTTCAACATCAATTGCAGAACTTCAACGAGTGGTTACTGTGGTTGACTCACATACGTTCGGATCCGATTGGATGAGTTGGGATACTGCAAAAAAGAGGTCGTGGGCGGAGCCTGGGGATAAGTGTGCAGAGGCTCGTCAAGTTCCAGAACTTCTTGCAGAGCAAGTGGAGGGCGCCGATGTTGTTATTCTGAACAAGGTAGACCTTAGTGAAGGGGAACAGCTTGAGACAGCCAGGTTGGTTGTTCGTTCTATCAACGACAAAGCAGAACTGGTGGAAACAAAATTTGGTGAGATAACTCCCGAGAAACTACTACCTTTGAAAGGTTTGACAAAGACGACAGTTGTAGAAGAGAGCCATAATCATTCACATGAGCATTCCTGTAATGAGCCCGAGTGTTCAGATCCATCACATAGCCACTCACATGAGCACTCATCCTCTGACTGCATTGATCCAGAATGTTCAGATCCATCACATAGCCACTCACATTCACATGATCATCAGAGTGCGTCAACAGCTGTTGACAGCTTGGGTATTAGCAATTTTGTGTATAAACGGTCACGAGCATTTGATGCACGAAAGCTGCAAAAGGTTCTCATGTCATGGCCCATTCCAATTATGGAAGAATTGAGCTTGGGAGAACTAAAGACTGAGCTTGAACAGGTGGGTAAAGATGATTCTGATTCACCCTTCATAGGTGTTCTGCGATCGAAGGGTTTCGTTTGGGTAGCTCCTACTAGTATGTTTGATCTTGATAATCACGACATGGTGCTTTACTGGTCTCACGCGGGGAAGCACTTTGGCCTAAAACAAGCTGGTACCTGGTGGGCCTCGATGGGAAAAGAGAACATGAAAAGAGTATTTGAACAGTCAAATAATATCGCTGAGTATGAGCGAATTTTACGGGAGGATTTTGTCTCGGGTGAATGGGGTGATCGGCGCAATGAGATCGTATTTATTGGAGCTAATCTCGATGAAGATAGAATTAGTGCTGCATTGGATGATTGCTTGTACACTGAGGATGAGATGAAGGGGTACAAAGATTTGATCATTCAGGCCATAACAGAATATATGGAAGAAAACGCTCGGTGAAAAGGTAGTGCGAGTTAGGAAAACGTACCTTTAGTAGAAATATACGTGGAGATTCG
>JALLBI010000167.1:0-16389 GCA_036940125.1 Mediolabrus comicus
CTCCTCTTCGTTTCCGTCGCACAAACATGGTAGTCAAACGGCTGAATCATTCAGCGGTACTGTTAGTGTTGCCACCGAAAACATGGAGGAAACTTCTTCTTTATTTGATATCTGTGATACTATTGATGAATGTATGAGTAGTTTGTACACTGATCTTCCAATATGTTGTGATGATGATAATAACAGCACTGATGATTATGATTATGGTAATAATAATAATATTACAGCGGTGGTGCCTTCATTACCAACATCATTGCAACTACGCGACAACAACAACAGTAGTAAAGATATTCACTACGAATACGACTGGATACTCGATGGAACTCCACCATCCACACCGATTAAAGAAAGTGATACAGCGGCTAGTCGTCGACGGAGATTATTTGGTGATGATAAATTAGATTTGATGTTGGGGATGTTGGAAATTGAAAATCAGGAGTATGTTAGCTGTGATGAATATGATGATGATGATGACAGTTTGGAATGTGGTAGTCCATCATTAGATAATGGTGTTGGTAATGGGACAAGAAGGGAGGGAGGGCAACACAATAATATTGTTGACTTTGCCGATTTTTCCAAGTTGGAATTGGAGCAGCAAGGAAGTTCCGTTGAATTTGGTTCATTTAATGCTGCTAAAGAAGAAAAAGATGATAATGATGAAGGAATGGCTGATAATGACGCTAATATGTTTGATGGAGTAGCAAGAAAAGCAGAACAGCAACAGGATGGTGATAACACCATACAATCACCATGTGAAAGTGGACAAACCTACGAACCTCCCGAAGCAATCGGATGTCTCGTTAATGATATTTCGAATCAACTTGATACTACAGTTGATGAATGTCTTGAAATATCAAATAACAATGTGTCAGTAGTGGAGATACAGAATGTATTATCTGATGATCAAGATGATATTATATCTGCCTCGGAACGGAATTTGTTGAGTGAGATTAATCAATCAGAAACGATGTTGCATGGAGGCAAGCAGAATGAATATGAGGGCAAGCATCATCAACAACAATCGTTACTCATGTCGTCAGAATTGCTTGAAACTTTGCCTGTACCACTATCTACCGAAACAGTTGGTGATGATGATGATGCTCTCATTGCATCATTCACACGTCGAATTCAGCAACAGCACCAGGAATCTATCTCGATGATTGAAAATTCAACTAACAAGGAGGAAGAAATCGAACGTGAAGATGATTTGTTGGAACAAACTCTATCGGATATAATCCATCATGGATACTTTGAAGAGACTGAGACTGATGTTAATGACACACATTACTTTGATTCCATTGTCCTGGAGGAAATATTGACTGTTCCGTGGCCCTTTCACGAGATTACGGATCTCAATGAATCATTCTTCGGCGAGGGAGTGTTTGATAGCTCCGATGTAGAAGATAGCAGTGATGAGCATCTTGATGGTCTTGATGAGCTCAATTTTGATACCTACATCTCTAATCGGCTGTCTCAATTGCACGATGCTAGTGCCCAAGTCATGAGATGTTTACATAAACGAGCAAGTGAGAAGGAAGAATCAATCAATCAGGGAATTCAATCTGTCTTTGCTACCGAGATTGAAATTGAAACGGCATTGTTATTTACCAAATCCAGTCGAGAATTTTTGCATCGTGCATTGCATGGATATCCAGTGAGTCATGATGGGATGAAGCAACAACAGCTTCACAACGCAGTATGTGGAGGTTTGGATATCCCGGAGTATTCAGATTGTAGGGATAGACTTGGTCTTTTGCTTGTGACAATAGATGGAATATCGTCTATTCGTGAAAAGGAAGCAAAATGGTGGAATGTACTTTCAGATCGAAAAATATCGATGATGGAGAAAATCCCACTCTTATTGGAGGAAGTAAGGAATCTGAAACAGTTGACGTTGTTAGATGAGACGTTGACCAACCTTGAATGTATGAAGGAGACAAACGAACGGATATATCAGTTGCCTGGAGTATTAGTTTGTTTGATTGAAGAGAGTCTCGCGCACTTGTTCGATCGAATCCTATCAGATGATACCTCCCATGATAAGTTTGATGGATATTTCGCCGAGTATAAGACGCTGCTCCAATCATGGATTATGTGTATCGAATTACGAGATGGTGAACATTCAAATTCGATGGAGTGGTGTAGCGCAGTTTCGACAGAGTGGTCCGGCTACATCCTAGATATTCTCTGCTTCGCTGTCAAGAAGGCAGTTGCCAACGCAATGATCGATTCCTTTACGAACTGCGAAAATGGGGTTGCAAGTGATCGGGATGAGGACCTTATCAAGGAAAGTAAAAGAAAACTCAGGCGAATGCGGCTCAAGTCAAAGGATGAATCAGACCTTGAATCGTTATCTCAAAAGCTCTTGCTCACGGGAGCTGGTGGAACATTCAATTGCACTGCTCTTTCGTTGACATTATTTCATCTCAGCTCTCGTATAGTAGAATTGTTGGTCTTTTACGACGTGACTTGCCAGTGGCAACATACCATGATTAATAGTGAAAGTGGTGAAGTACAAGAGCCAGAATACTTTGCAGATGATGAATGTAACCAAGATGAAACCGCCCAGAGCATCCTGTTGGCACGTGCATCTGTTTCAACAGTATCATCAAAGGAAGACTCCGCATCCCTGTTGTCAAATGATGCATCAGAAGAAGAGGCTGCTTCTTCGGTCAAAAACAAACCGCTGCCAAGTCGTATTGCGTTCAAGCAAAATAAAGTTTCTAGTCTGGACTGGGCTCAAACGATTGCCCAAAGCGTAGGTTGTATTCGACATGCCCTTTGGAAGTATTGTGAAGAAAGTTTAATCCACGTTGTAGAATCGTTCTCGCCGGATGCAATGGGCTTGGGTTGTCATCATCTCGGCAGAGGTGTAGACGCAACTACCAGCAGTTTACATCTGACATACGACACGTTTCAACAGTTCGCCACTTTCTCAAAGCACTTCAATGGTGACACTGCAGACGACACTCTGTGTGATACTCTTAAGCACAGTCTGTGGAAGTTGTATCGTTCGCATTTACGCTCGGTGCACTTCGAGGCAATGAAGAATACTGGATCATTTTTGCGCCAAGAATCATGGCAATTATCTTCAATCAATATTTCAAGAAATGGAAAGGTTGTCGACGGGAAGAGTAACCGGGAGGTTGGAGCATTATACGAGGTGAGTCTTCTTCTAAGATGCTTATTGTTCTCAGTTGAGCGTCTATTGCATATCTAATTCTTGTTTCTTTGTTTCGAAAATTTGAGAAGGCATTGAAAGAGCTGTTCCTTAAAGCATACCCCTGTGATACAGAGTCTAAAGGATCTTTTAATGTAATGACTAGGTCATGCCAGCGTGGTTACAAATACTGCGATGCCTTTGTCGAGTTTCTACAAAGATCAGATTCAACCGATGATAATCGAATCCGTGAATCAGAGAGAGTAAATGAATACTTTGGGGCTTGTTCAACTGGATTTTGTTTAGCCGTCTCGCCATTGATCGAGAGATCTCCATGTGGTGAACTGACACTGACTCTCCTGTCGACGAGTGTCGCAGATGGCTTGGTAAAATGGACTGCCCTCTTGCTCGCAATCGGGAATAACTTGCCCCTGGTTGCTGTTGACGCTACAAACGCAGTAGTTACTCTTTTTGATCTCTTCTTCTTGACAGTATTTCGAATATGTGCTAGTAGCAGTTCAAATGAAGATGTGTTGCTAGGTTTAGGGAGAGGAACATCTGTACAATCTCTGTCTTCGAGCTTGATGTCAGTCACGATGGAGGCAGATGCTTGCGCTCCGCTCCCTTGTGAAGCAGAAGGCATTGCAACCTTACAGGAGTTCATCCAAAAGAGCCGAAAGAGACTTAAAAAGATGGTTAACATGGATAAATTCCAATCGATGGATCAAGTGTCCATTGGGTCACCTGTCAATCAACATAAAGCGGCTGCTTTGCGCTTAGAGAAGGAATCTGCAGCGGCATTTAGCTGTTTGGTTGCTGCTATCATAGCTGATATTGCGAGCGAGTTCTGTAAGCCAGAGGATATGGACATATCAATAGAAGAATATGCCGACGATGACAATGAGTCACTAACTTCTTATGCTCAAAACGCCATCTCGGTGATGCCAATGCTTGTGAAACAGTCATGCCACTTATCTGCCACTCGATCTTTGTCTGGAAAGGAGTTAGTATTCAAAATTATTTGTTGTGGGAAGGCATGGGCTGACTCAGTTTTTAAGGAGTACTCAAATGATTATGTCGATGATCTATGCGAGCGGGCATCACTGTTGTGGGGTCACATAAGTTCACGCGGAAAGCTGCCGCCTACCGCTCAGATATTGATTTGGGATCATATCGTGCGATCTTCTTTCATGTTGCTTTTGGAAGGATTTTCGAAAATCGCGACTTGTTCTACGGAGGGAAGATCATTGATGAGCATGGATTTGGCAACACTCTCTGCTGGATTAGTGCCTGGCTCCGTGAAGGAAAAGCTGGAAGATAGTGGTTTCCCGAATGTTAGCCATCCTCCATCACAGGCCCGACGGGAGGATTCGATGCGGTATGTTGATACTTGGATCAAGGTATTCTTCTTTCCTGAGGAGGATGCAATGAACTGGATCAAGCAAAATCGAGATCAATACCACCTTGATCATAGCATTTCGCTCATCGTGGCCAAGATCCCACCAAAGAACAAGCAAGAGCTTGCTTTAAAGAAAAAGGCAGTATTCGATATTTATCATTGAAAGAGCAGGTCGAATTCCTATACGAAGAAGCTATGTAGTTACTTGCACTAACCCTAAATGCCTTAATGACGACTCTATCTACGAGCAGACCTATCATAACTTTTTACTCAAACGTTAAAACATCGTCGACAATATCATGAGCCAATTTGTCCATTACGGGGCGGCCCTGTAAGTTGATTTGTTTATATGCCTCGCTTTTAGAGTTTGCAATCATCACTGTGTGCCCAAGCGGGATGTTGATTGTATCGGCATGAGCGGTAGATCGGTACAGATCCTGTGATGTGAGAATTGGGCAGTTTTCACTTTTCGTCGCTTTGACGTCACGAGATTTATCATTAGCATCATCATGATTATCCTCTCCTGCAGAGTCATTATTCTCCTCGCGTTGTTTGATAAGATCATCAAGTGAATTGGGACACATAAAAGCGGGTTTACGCAGTCCTGGCACTGGGATACTATCCCTCATATCGACGAATACTTTTGTCCAGCCAAGTGCATCTAGTGACTGTGACATTTGGAGTAGTTCATCGGAGGCAATACTTTGTTCCCCTGTCTCGAGTGCTGGTGATTGTGGTTGATTTTGCTGTTCGGTTCGCAAGACAGCCACAACAAAGGATTGAACTTTGCCATATTTGGCAACCGAGTCCTCTCCTCCCTCTCTACTGTGTTTTCTCATCGAATCATCATCTGGTTTGGCTTCCAAACCATCACCGTCATTGCACATACACCTCGCCTCAACAACAAAGTGACCAACGCCACTTTTATCATTCAAAAATGCTGCCGTTTGACATGGGACCTGAAAGTCCGTTCCATAGGCGTTGGCATATGCAATCCTTTGTCGAAAGTTGCGAAGAGGCACTAGGAATTCATCTTGTAGACACATGTTTTTAATAACACACTCCAATTCTTCTTCCTCTCCACTCCCCTCGCCCTCATCTTGTAGTGGGAACATTTCACTCCCTCGTCGAATTCGGAAACTACTTAACCTCTTAACAGCTTTGGCAGCAGCGGCATTAACTTTGGCTGCTGCTCCAATTGGCAGATCGCTATTCAACCTAAAGANACCAAATCATTTTGTTTGCACTTTGGCGTGGCGGTGGTACAGAATATATTGGGGAATAGATGAATCTTATGCTCTCTTGATGACGATGACTCGTCAACATCCGAATTGCTAGTATTCATTGGGATTTCATATGGAATTTTTGATATTGCAAATCGAGAATACAATCCGCCAAGACTATTACCAACAAGTGAGTAAGTCACATTACAAACCTTGCCGTCGTCATCATCATCATCCGATAGAGGACGACGTTTCATTGTATCAGATTGAATGAAGTGGATGATTTCATTGGCAAGTCGTGTCCCCCCATTCCTAATTCCATCGTGTGTTTTACCCACGTTGCATGTGACACTATGTACAATGATCTCTGGATGATAATCATCTTCATCTACATCATCATTTGCATTATTATTTTCCATTGCCACCGTTGCCCGACTAGTACTTCGTTTGACTCGTTTCTTGGACGGTGATAAATTTTGCCCATTATCATCGTTACTACTAACACCAACGCCATCACCATCATTAACGGTAACATCATGTGCTCCAGAAATAGTTTTATCAAAAGCCTCGGCCAAATATGACATTTCCAAATCATTTCCCAACCATCCATGGACGAGGAATACATAGTGCACTGATGGTGTAATATTGGATGAGGGGGGAGAGTATGACGAGTGTTGTTTGCGCAGCATGTCACTGCTAAATGAGGAAGTTATGTCGGGTATGTCAACTTTCATGTGCTCTGGCTTCTCATCACCAACTGACGGTTCCTCAGCCACTACAGAAGCAGCCGGTGACTTATCATCTACCGAGTCAAAACTGCCGCTGCCGCTGCGGCCGACAACTTCAGTATCGTTGTCAACTACAACTTCTTTATCGTTGGAAGATTGAGATTGAGAATTGCCCATCCTGCTAATTAGCAACGGCGTGGCCTCCTTGAGCGTACCTTTAAAACGGAAGCGATTAGTGAGTCGGCGTGTGGCAGTGGGAAATATTATTCTGGCACCAAATGCTAAAGCGTATGACATTGAGAGGATTGCAACCACTGCCCACAGCATCATCCTCTCGCCTCCTTTGCACTTTGCAGTTGCAGTGCTGTTTTTTCAGTTTGCGAACGGAGATTCGAGATCGAGATGTTGTGACGCTAATGGGGAAGACTCCCACTAAAAAGAGAATTGCCTCTTCGAAATAAAAGAGCCTCTTCACCTTCTGTGTTGGAATGGTCCTCTTTACACAATACGGCTCATAATAACACGGCCATAAAATTACTTCGATTGCATCATCATCAGCTGCTGTCATATCTACCCACGATGAGAACTACTTTTATCTTGCTTGCCGTCATCGCTTCAGCTTTTGGACAAGATGCACATACCCAGCAACTGAGAGGTGATCGGTTCCTTTCGGTGTCCAGTGCCAAGGCATCCAAGGCCAAGTCATCCAAGGCCAAGTCATCTAAAACCGCCGATGCTAAGGCCGAAAAGGTAGCATCTGCAAAGGCAACAAAAGCACCCAAGACTAAGTCAGAGAAGATGTCAGTAAGTGCCAAAGCAGCCAAGGCTGGTGGAAACATCGCAGTCGCAGTGCCTGTCGACCCGAATCCTCCAACTCCAATCATCGTCGGAAAAACTGTGTACCCTCTTAATGGAGAACTTGAGGTTATCAGGAGGAGAGAGACTAATCTTGGACAGCTCGTGGCCGACTCATATATCTGGTTTATCAATGGCTACCTAAATGCAAGTGGTAGTGCAGATAACAACTTGCCAGTCAAAGCTGATATTGCTTTGAAGAATGCTGGTGCTATTCGTGCAAGCATTGATGGGCCAGATGTGTCGATATCGGACATTGAGGCGGCACTTAAATTCAACAACAAACTGTCTGTTATCAAGGTGACTGTTCCCCAACTTTTAGCAGCGATGGAAAATGCTGTTAGTTCTTACCCCAAGGTGGATGGTAAAGGAGGACCTGGGCACTTTCCGCAGATCACCGGTATGGACATTACTTTTGATCCAAGCAATCAAGGTGTCAATGGTACGGAAGAGATGACAAAACCCTCTCGTGTGACTTCAATGAAGGTAGGCGAAGATCTTATCGTGGAGAATGGTCAAGTTGTAGATGGGATGTTGGCAAAGACATATGTGATGGCGACTACTGATTATCTATCTGAGGGCGGGAGTGAATTTGCAAGCTTGGTTGCTGCAGAAAAACTGGGGGATACTGGAACGAGCGAGCAGTATGCCTTGGCAGATTACATTGAAACCGCACTGAACGGGCAGGTTGATATCAGAGACCCTCCTCTCAATGAACGCGTCAAATGTGTTGGCACTCAGTGTGTCTAGTGTTTGATTGGTTTTAGTATTAGTAGTTGATTGCCCAAGCGCAAAATTAGGTGTTACACATGTTTGTCCGATTTAGAATAAGAGCCTCGCCCAGTTAGTGACCAAGCTGATTGATATCAAATCTGAGTAGTTTAGACATTTATTAAGAACAAAGATCTTACTACGTAATTACTATATAGTACATCCTACCAATGAACCCCAATGTGTTGGAGTGAAATGCCTTCCGATCACATTGCCTACACACACGAGGAAGAACAAAATGGCCCTCCCTGCTCACGCTGCGGGTTGTTTTGAAACGTGCAGTTTGAACCATCGAAGATACTATTGGCATTATCGAATGGAAAGTTGCTGCCCCAAGCGCAGAGATTCTTGTTAAATGCTAAAGCATTAAAAAACATACCACTCATATCTTCCACAGATGAAGTATCCCACGCGGCAATTGCTTGGTTGAACGAAGTCGCCCCACTAAACATGGAGTTCATAGACCTTACGGAACTAGTATCCCATACCGAGATTAAAGAGTCAAATGATGAAGCACCGTAGAACATATACGCCATAGATTCTACTTTTCCCACGTTCCACCGACTAATATCTTGATTAAAAGATGATGCACCATAAAACATAGACGCCATGTCTGTAACTTGCTCAACTTCCCATTGAGAGATGTCTTCGTCAAATTTATCCAACCCTTGGAACAAGCCACTCATGTCGGTTACTTGACTTACACACCATGAACCAAGTGGCCATCCATACTTTTTACTCAATTCAGGGCATGTGTTGGCTGTTACGCCACAACCTTCTTTCACATATCGGATAGCGGCTGCTCTTAGCTCAAGGTTATCTCCGAAGCATACAGGTCCTGATGAATCAGTTTCTTGCGACATGAACATCACTCCGATGACGATGGCCATCATCGCACATATAGTGACTAACACAAAAATAATGAAAAAGAGTAGTTTGGCCCATGATTGCCTCCACCATGACGATGATGAGAGGGTTGATCTTTTTGACGTAAATGACATGGAGTTGGAAGAATTGAAAAGACTCCAACGTGATGAACGTGATGGTCTGTATGTAGACGCTGAGTCTTCGATGTCTGTTGTTGGTGTCCCTCTTCCTGACTCGATATCAGTTGTTGGTGTATCTCTGCCTGATTCGACAGCTGTGGATTTGGTGCTTTCTTTTACTTGAGTGCTTTCACTCCTAATGGATGAGATGAGATTAGCTTTTGTCGAGAGGTCACGCCTAACTCTTTTCATGAAGGATTCACTCTTGGGTTTATTGGCTTTTTTGTCTTCATCATCAATGTCGATGGCCGGTGTGGCTATCTCCAAATCATCGTTGTCATTATCTCTATCACCCACGACAACTGCATTCTTAATCTTCTGAACAGGAGGTTGTGATGTCGAGACCTCTGGTTCAGCGGATAATTTCTGATCTGTCAATTTTGACGTATCATCAATCGGTTTGGGTCCAAGTATTTCGCTCTTTTGAACAGGAGGTTGTGATGTCGAGACCTCTGGCTCAGCGGATAATTTCTGATCTGTCAATTTAGACGCATCATCAATCGGTTTGGTTGGTCCAAGTATTTCGTCTAATTCATCAATATCGTCCTCCCTACGCTTCGGTCTACTACTACTCCTTTTCTTTTTCATGCCAGGCTTCGCCCTGTTACTTCTACTCCTTTTCTTCGTGCCAATCTTCAGATCATCATTAGGTTCATCTTCCATATTGATAACCGATTGTGAAACTTGATCAAATATACCGACAGGTTGTCCCGTGCTCATATCATCCCCATCCTCCCTGTCGATGTGATAAGCCGTCCTACATGCTAAACGAAGTCCGGCTTGCCATCCCTGCTCAGCAACAAGATCAACTTTGTCGGCAGCACTATTCAATATTCCCATCACACGCTGCTCAACTGAATTGAGGGCACTTGCATCATCAGCTCTCTTATTGTTATCCTCAGCCTTCATCTTCGTCTACTTATGTGAAGAAGCTTCTATGCTCTTGTATGGTACTGTGAATAATACCACATTTGTTTGCTTGTGAAGTAGTTAGAATCGGCGAGCCAAAAAGAAAAAGAGTGAAGGTGAAAGTTGATTGGGAAACGGGAAACCGCCATTTTCCATTTACTTATGCCTCAACTAATACCTTTGTGTTATCTCTACATTTTACCCACTGCTTTACAATTAACATAATATCTTTCATCGATTAGACAATTAGTAGTGCTGAAATACATATTTTCATAGGCAAAGACATCATGTATAAATTCACAAGAGATTCTCTTTCCTCTTCCAATTTTGGCTTTCAAATTTTTGCAAATTTGAGTCAACGATGAGATGACGATGGTATGGTAAGAGACGGCCGCTGCGGCACTACCATAGACATTATTGCAACACTCAACTAACATAAGAGAAGACTAGATACGTAATAGACAACGAGAGGCGACTCCTGTCGGTTGCAAAATCTCTATCGCTGCAAAAAAGAGCACATAAATAATAATGATGACGGAGGAGGGCAAAATGGAAGAGTTAGAAATGGGTAAACTCTCCGCTGCTCCTCCAATGGCACCCACCACCGGAACAATTGAAGAGCGCACTCCCCAAGCTGCTGCTGAGCTCTCCTCCTCGTCTTCACCTTCAATTGTCGACGAGGCACGTGAATGTCTTGCCCAAAGCAATTTAATGTTCCTCTACGCCGACCTACGTCTCCTCTCCGCCACTGGACGGATCAACACCAAATTTGAAACACTATGTATTGACTCAGATCGTGTTCCCCGGACCACGGCGAGTCAGATGGCACAGCTTCCTGATGAGTCGTCGAGTCGTCTCAATATGTCAAAATCATTGTCATATCGTAGCCACAACGGATTACTACCATCTTGCGAAGGGGTATCACCGGCACAAATTATGGCAATCCTAATTGTTGAATTACGAAAGGAGGTTATGGCTCAACGTCAACGTGCCAAAGCACAAATTCAAAAGGAGAATGAACAGCCGGGACTTTTGTCATCGGTCGTTGGTGGTGCTCCAAATATATGTGAAGGGGGGGGCTCAACTGGATCGGATAGCAAAGAGGATGACGACGACGATGCAGGAGTAATGAACAAACTTACCAATCCAAAGGGTCGGAAAGATTTTGAAACTGGGATGCATCAAATGGTCCGTGCACATAATGACATGCTGTACAAAGATATGAAGGGTATGCCCGAGGTACAGGTTAGTAAAGCAGTCTTTCAAAAATATCCACTAAAGAAACTGCAGGGGAAACAACAAATATCTAATAGACAATTCTTTCGGGCAAGTGGAGTAGGGAATGTTGTTGGGGAGATTCGAGATAATTTACGTGGAGTTTTTTCAAATGATCCGCTTGACGATGGGGACAATGATGGCAGTTTGTGTAGCAAGGGGAGTAAAGCGAGTTTGACCCAATCTTGGCTCTCATTACGGAAGTCGTCGAATAAGTCTCCAATGCCAACACCGCTTGAATTAGATGATGAAAATATTGATGATGATAGGAGTGATAACAAAACAGAGTCAAAACAACAACAGCAGGGGGTGGGACCATCGCTGGGTACTGTTGTTGCCATCAAGACACTCTTCCGAAAGAAATCGTCAGAAAAAACTCCAGATGTGGGTACCATGACCATCGATGTCAAGGCACCGCCACCAGACGAGGAACAAAAGCAGGTCAATAATCAACGACTTGAACAAATGAGCAGTGGTGCAAGGCAGTTATCTTTGATATCGGAGGAGAACGAAGATGATACGTTGGAGGTAATTGATCTCAAGAAGAAGACGGGAGGAGGAGATAACTTCTCTAATGAGACTACTCCGCCAGTTGCAGACACATCGTCACAAGATGATATCTTCAAGGATATTGATAAGGCAACACCGGCGAAGGCGCAAAAACTCCAGTTTATGGATGGTAATTTCATGGGGGGTGACACTTTGGAAGGAACACCTAGAAGGCAAAGGCCTCCCATGGGTCGAGCCTCCATTACGAGGCAATTGACGACGAAAATCAACCAATACAGAGAAGACCACACTCTCTACAACAAAGGTATGATAGGCTTCATCCCCACAGACGATTGGGATACTTTCAATGGCGCTGAAAACGTCGGGGATCGATTAATGCGCATGAGGAATAGTATTTGTGTAAGTTCGAGTTATACTGGTGACTTAGGTGATTCTATTTCTGATTTAGGAAGGAACATGTCGGAGAAGGAGTTACTCGATTACATGACCAAGTGCATCGAATCGAGAGAGCCAGATCGATTGGACTTTATGTCAGACTTTTTCCGGGATAATACTGTTTCTCACACAATGGTCAAAAGCAAAACACGCATTGTTTGGATGCAAGATTGGTTCCCAATCAAAGACCCTGTATACGGGATTGCAGTAGATAAGGAGAAGAAGAGGGTGCTTGTGGTGTTTCGTGGAGCCATTACTAAACCTGATTGGGGTCATGCATTTGATCATGATTTGATTCATTACCGCAATCCAGTCAAGGACACCTATGAAGGTAAATCAAATACCATCAAACTTCATCGTGGATTCTACAGGTACTTGCTTCGAACGAGAAAAGATACTGGGTCTAGAAAATATGACGAGATTGCCAACAAAGCATACGAGTATGGATCGAAGATGATTGGTGATGACTTCACAGTTACTGTAAATGGCTACAGTCTCGGGGGAGCTATGTCCATGCTCTTTGGGTTTTACGCATCCAACGACGAAAGATTTACAAAGAACGGTCCTGTAAAGATCTTTACGTATGGAGCTCCTTATGTGGGTGGCCATACCTTTGCTGATGCATTTAGATATCAAGAGACAGCGCGAAAGGTGCAGTGCGCTCGATTTTACAACAGCAATGATATTGGTAAGTACCACTTGTCACAGATGTTCGGCTCATTGTGAAGTGTCGCTAATTTGTTGATGTAATGTCCGTTTTCATATTTTCATGCTAAAGTCGGCCATATGCCATTCAATGTGAAGATGACAAGGAGAGGTAGTCCTTACGTACACGTTGGTGTGGATGTGAAGCTTTATCCAGTCCCAGGTACGGTCAGCTGTCGAGGAAGTAGACCTCCACATTTCGTATACAATGAAAGGCTACCTCCAACGAAGGCGTATTTCAAAGCCCTCCGAATGAATTGTCTCCTCAACATGACTTGGCCATGGAGAATTAGGCATATCCATGGCCTGCCTGAGCTGCAAAAGCGGTTAGTGCTGGCAGTTCAGATGGCCAAACAAGCCGAAGATTCTGGCCGTGATCCTCTTCTTTACCGGACTCTGGATGAGCTGTATGATGAACTCGTTTATAAAAAGGATTGAGAGAGTAATGTGGGTTCTTTTTTTGTTATTATTTCTCTAAAATGTAATTACAGGGTGAAATAGAATTCAACTTTTGTCGGAGCCTTCCCATCCACCGCTCGCTTTCTTTTCCTCGCACTGATTTCACTCTTGCGTTGAATATTATTTGTCATGCGCATGGGCACATCCCATCCACGAACTAGATGAAAGATCCTTGACAGGGGAAACTTGAATGAGGGGTACTGAACAAATTCAAGTACGTACGGTACGATCTCGAGTGAGATCTCATCGAGGTAGGCAAATGCAAAATCGGTAGAAAGCACACCAAGAATTTTGGAGACGCGGTTAGCGTTCCATGAGATATATCTATTGCAGCCTGGCAAGTCAACATCTGACGTCACTTGACACACATGGTTGGAGCAGTGAATTGCACCGAGAGTTGACACATCGTACAGCAAAGAGCAAAGTGCACACTTGCCCTTCATGCCGATTGGATTCTTTTCTAGCCTCAACCCACGCAGTGTCGTATTAGTTTTCAATGCGCTTGCCATTACAACAACGCCCTCGTCTGAAATCAAGTTGCCAGTTAAATCAATTGACTCTAGTGGAGGATTGATTCTGAGGTATGCAGCTATGATTTCAGCCCCTTGTTCTCCGATGTAGTTATAAGCCAAACTTATTGTTTTGATTTGCGACAATGGCAATGTGTTTGTCAAAGCTGACATCAAATGTTCCGACCGACCAAGATCGCATTTATCAAGGCTTATGCTTTGAACGCAATGTTGGTGCCGAGGTTGCTCGACTAGAGAGACAATGCTCCCAATATCAAGCTGACTTTCCTTCAAAGCAACTCTTTCAATCAAACGATTTGCCCTAATAATTTGTGTCAAAATGTTAATGCCAGCTCTACTCAATCCGTTATTCTTCAGATGGAGGAGTTTGATAGGAGCAACCTTCATCACTGGTGCGAGGACTTCCAGCACATTTCGTCGGAGCTCCACATGACCAATGGACAGACAATTAATCACGATCGATCTTGACGACGCTCTTAATAATGCTTCAGAGAACTTCACCCACAATGGCAGCATCCAATCTTGATAGCGTAGCAGGCCTTCTTCTTCAATTCGATCAAATCCCAAGATGACAACTTCAAATGAAACCCTTTGATGAGATTTGGTCTTGCGAATACGGTTTAGAACAGATGTCTCATGCCGAATGGTCCACTCAAAAACTGCGAAGCCCCATGCCAGGCGATCACCAACGCCGCCTTCCATCCAATGCGAGTACAAGTCGAAGACAGCTTCGTTGTAGTTGTTCATATTGTTTTGCCTGCAGGAGTTATGATTGTTCATTCCCGTCTGGCGCAGGAGAGGGTCTCTCGCTGACCAAAACAACTTACCCGTAAGTTGAAAGTAAGCCGTCACTCGCAACTCAGCTCGTCTCTCAGTTCTCAGTCTCTCAACCCGCGTTTGTGGTGGCGCTCTACGTTATGCCTCTGTTCAAAGAGGTATGTGCTAACTAATTAATAGTAAATATTATTTCGAAACTCTCAAAAAGAACAGGTAATGGATCTACTTTTTATCTCACTAAAGATATACACATTACACGACCGGACCACACTGCCTAAAAAGCTTCAAATCGGCAAATAGAGACACAAACTAAGGAGTAATTAGATTCTTCCCTATCCATATCTCCATATCCAACACTCTCATCACTTTTACTTAACCTTCTTGGAACTCTCATCCTGTATGTCAATCTTCTTCTGCGTAGTCTTGGAGATACCTCCCAATCCCTTCGACTTAGTCTGCAACAGCAACCAATTCTCTTTAAACCAAACAATAGTTTCATCCCAACCCTCACGAAGTCCAATAATTGGTTCAAACTTCAAATCCTCTTCAGCTGCCTTAATATCAAACCATCGGTGCATAGTCAAGACAATCACATTGAAGGTGTTGAGTTTCAATACCACACCAAATAACTTTTGTAATAAATCACAAATTGATGCCACGAATAATAATAGTCCTAGGGGTAAATGGGCCTTACCCCAAAGACTTGGAAAGCCCATCCCCACAATAGCTTCATCCAATATCTTCCAAAAAATTAAATACTGTTCACCATCGGGATGTGTCTTGCCATCAGTAACAATGTAAAATTTACCAAGTGCTGGACTGTTGGGGTACAATGCCCTCTCGGCAATAATCAATCCATGACAATAATTGTCCACATGGGTGAAACAAATTCGATTATATCCCTTCCCAAAGATACGTAACTTGCCATTCATGGCAGCCTCCAATAAATTGGGCAGGAATAGATTATCACGTGGTCCATACACTTGATGCGGTGCTACTGCCACTGTCATGAATTCATTGGTACATGCCTTGCTAATTTCCATCTCTCCCATGGCCTTGGTTTCTGCATAAGTTTGCATATATTTATCAAGTGGCAACGATGGCATTTCGTCCTCGGTAAGACCATCGACATCGACTCCAGTAAAGCGAGTGGAGGGTGAGGAACTAAAAACAATCTTATTAATTCCATATTTCTTTGCCGACTCGATAATATTCTTTGTCCCCTCATAATTGACCTTGTAGTACAGTGGTTTGGGATGGAATGGTCCCACCGCCGCGGCATTGTGCCAAACACATCCAATGTTGGGAGTAGATAACAAGTCATCGACGGCTTGCTTATCGGTAATATCACCCACTCTCCATTCGATATTGGGATGATCCCATGCATCCTTGGGAGGTGGCACGACATCAAATGAGATGACCTTGGTGGCACCACGTTCCACGAGCATTTCGACGAGACGGATACCAACGAAGCCTGTTCCGCCGGTAACTACACATACGGAGGGGACAGGATCCCATTTCCGTGAGGTGGTGGTGGCTCGTTGAAGTGGACTGCTCGATGGAGCTATTGGAGGAGAGGAGGAGGTCATTATTGTTGTTGTCTGCTG
>JALLBI010000168.1:0-16434 GCA_036940125.1 Mediolabrus comicus
ACAATGCATCCCAAAAGATGGAAAACCCAGAGACTAACACTGACAATATGATAGGCCTATTGGATAGGCCTGTCAAGAAAGATGAAACCTCTAGTATAAAAAATGATGCAAGTTTGGGAATAGCCAAATCAGTTGATACACCCAACGTTGAGAATGAAAGTGAAATCCCCACAACAACAACAAAAACAGCAGCAGCAGCAGCATCAGCAGCAGCAGCAGCAACAAAAACTATGACAGCCTGTACTACTCAAAGGCAGGCAAGTAATACCACGTTGACATTGAAACAAAAAGAAACGGCAGAGGAGCAGGACGAAGTAGCGTCTGACGATGGATCGCATGCTTCACTTGACCTGCTCACTCAACAACTAAAGAAGCATGATTCCAAAGTTGTGACAAATCAAATTATTGAGACCAGCAAGCCGAAATCATCTCTTGTTATCAACAACACCAATGAATTGAAAGCTAAAACACGTCAGCATCAAAGTAGTCCGGTCGCAAGGAGGGAGTCGTCTAAATCTCAGGACCAACCCATCATTCAGCAGCAACAGCACCCGCACCAGCACCAGCACCACCACCACCACCACCAGCAGCAACAGCCAGTGGAGTTGCCAGAAAGTTCTCCACAAAGTGAATTTGTATTGTCATTATCAGATATACACCAATGTACAGAGGAACTGGAGGAAGCAAAACGACTAAGCGAGGAGAATCCATCCCTTTTTGATATAGACATTGCCAAATTTCACGACTTTGTGAAGCAATTTGAAAAGTACATCACTGCCCTTGGCAATCCAACATCAATAGAAGCAGAAGAATTACAAGAAATACAAAATGATGAAGACAAAGTGTTCGCCATTTTTGATAAAGGGATGAGTATTGACCATTGTAATGTAATGTTCATCAGGGATGTGATTTGTACAATTAGTAGTGGTATTGATGATCAAAAGAGAAGCAATCTTTCACAATCTGAAACGCAGAGCATCGGTGACGATGGGGAGCAGAGGAAACTTGATCAATTAGCTATTGGGCTAGACTTTGTGTTTGGAATAAGCGATGTTGTTGAATCTTCGTCCAGCCCGCAGTCAAAAGTCAGTGTAACTATTTCCAATTCTCCGAATGACAATGGAACGAAACTTTGTTTTGCAAAGAGATCTCCTTCCACAATTGTGAACAAGCCACCATCTGCAATGCCTACGCAATTAGACGAGATGCTCAGTTTTGCTTCCAACCAGGCACGCACATTACAATCTCAGGCAGTTGCAACACGTCTTGCACTATCAAAGCTACGCTCTCATGCAATGACACTCCAGGCACAGGCATTGAAGGCGACAGATCGTGCACTTCATGCTGATAACGAGACGAAGTTTGTAAGGGAGCAGTTTGAAGTCGAGCTCTGCAACCGACAGATCGAATACGAGATGCAAAGGAAGTCATTTGAGAAAGCAAAGGAGAGCTACAATGCGGATCTACAGCGAAAACAGTTGGAACTTGATCAAACCAAAGAGAGATACGAGAGGGAGCTGAAGGAGGCAAGGGACGAGTTATTTCGCCTAAAAACCATGAGAGGCGAGCGTCAGCAGACGGGAAGATCAGACGATGACGAGGAGGCGACGACGAATGGGAGGAAAATGCCAAAGCAACGCCAAAATGGCAGTCATCGCCCCAGTGTGGATGTCAGTATTGGGAGAGATAATCACTTGTCGTCCCGGTCAAATCCAAGAAACAATGACTACAAGAGTTCCAATCCAATTGAAGACGCCGATTCAAAAAGAAGGAAAAGTTCAGAATCAGGCAAATCTGGTGGTATCAACAACAACAGCAACAACAACAGTAATCATCGTGCGGCCCTGAAATCACATTCCGTGAATACTTTTCCTGACAAAGCACAGACCAAAACTATCGCAGCGAAAAAACTACAGATGAAACAATCTTGTGTGAAAACGGAGGATGCGCCGTTTGCATATCAAGAAGTAGTGCGCAAGCGAGACGAACGCATGGATCTACCCGGACATGACTGCGAGGAGTGTCGTAAGTTCCTTGATGCTATGGAAGCAGCAGGGGGCGATATTGATAGGGAAGAAATCATAAACAACTGCTCTCGACATAGGTCCAAGCACAAGCCAATGTCTACTCCACCACATTATTGGACGCTATCATTTTGCGACAGCCAGGTCAGTGATTGAGTGGAGCAAAGGTCGAGAGAAAGTCCAACACGTGTGTATAAAATAATCACATAACTAAGTTACTTGAGCCAGCGTTTTCCTTCTCATCGGCAGACGCATCCGTTTCACTCTTCTTCCCTACTTCTTCCGTTTTCTCAGAGATTATTGTTTTAGTAATCTTTTCCTTTTCCTTCTCAACTGATTTCTCAACTGATTTCTCAACTGCTGCAGCATCTTTATCATCCTTCTTCACCTCCAATGCCTTTTGTCCTTGTTGAGGCAATGGAACAAATAGCTTAAACTCTGCCGGGAGCTCATCTTCCGTGTAAAGTTTGTCTGAGAAGTATATCCTACGTATACGAACATTGGCATGGATTTGAACACGAAGTGTCTCTACGTAATTCGTACCGTAGGCCCGACGAGTAAAGTCGGATAGGTTAAATTGGATCTGATTCCAACCTTCATCCAATCGCATGGGCATCGTGCAAATGAAGGGCTTTACACGAGTCGAGGATTGATAGTTTGAAGCACGGAACCTTCTCTTGACACCCTGTAAGATTAAACAAAATGATAAGAATGAGTCAGTATAAACGAAGAAGGGGCAATATCACGAACTCGACGTGAGATGTGTACATACCTTATCGTCAAGAACTTGAACCTCGAAAGTAAAGTACTTGTTAAGATTCTTAATGATCATAACAAGGAAGGGAAGCTTGATTCCCAAGGTCTGTTTGGGATTGTTAGGCGCAACAATGTAGCTCGTCGAGACATTTGTTCCCATAATTTCCAGCACCGAACTTTGAATGTCCTGATCTGTTATTCGTTTTATGTGCCCATTCTGAACCTTTGAATCCCAAATCTGAAGCGGCTTCGACCCAATCGAATAAAGAATAGAAAGGAATCCACTTTGGAAAGTGTTTCGGAACATTGTTCCGGAGAGTTGGGAGTAGAGATCGAGAAAGAGTGTGGTCGAATGGAAAATGGCTGTGAAAAGTGAAGGGTTTTCATTTTAAACGCGAGTACATAAATCGTAACTGCATCGACACTCGTATCGTGATAACATAAAGAAGCCAGCTGACTAAACAACCCCAAAGATAGATTGACGAACATGCAAACCGTTATTACATTCCAAAGACTTGCTTGGCTCTCGTTGTGCCTTGCAATTTTGACAGACGTAGCGCATACGAATACGCATTGCTTTCCTAGTTACAACGCGGCAAATGCTTTGGTAGCCATATTCACGTCACTACACCACAATGCTGATAATTCAGACCTCCTTCTTCGTTGTAATGCCGTCTGTGGAATTATTGGCTGTCGTTCCCTTCTTCCAATGCCATATGCTCACGAATGAGAGATATCATCCAAGATTACAGTGGCGTGACCAAAATGTCGTTTATAGCATTCATTTTGAACATGTTCATCAAGACAGCAATAATCTATTCTATCGCTACATCTCAGTCTCTCACTAACTCAAAAGAAAATAATGACGACAAAGACGTTGATGAAGAGCAAATTATGAAACCCAAACAACTTCTTCTGACCCCGAAACGGAGTGAGGCATTGACGTTGAGACGGACACCCGAGCCACAACATTATCAGCATGCGCACACGCCTGGCGGCGACAGCATCACGGATAGACATGATGGCATTCCTGGATTAATCTCTCCAGGATTCGACCCTCGCAACAGTCGTGTTTGAGAAAAAAGAAGCGACGTTAATAGCCCCGATAATCCTGATCACCTTGCCAATCCTGATCGGCTTGCCAATTCTCGGAAGTCGACAATCCAAATGACTCCAACAGTGCTGGTTTGTCAAAATGCATCCATGCCTTTTTACCAAAAGTCGACGGACGTTGACCACTCTCACTAACATATGGTGGTGTCAAGAATACAATGTAATCACCCTTGCCGTACCTGATCTCCACAATTCCTTCAAATGCAGTTCTGGGAACGCCTGCCTTTTCATCTGACATGATATTGAACACCATTGCCAATGATTCAAATTGAAGTTGGCTATCATAATTTAATCGCACATCACCATGAGCAATGTAATATTTGGCATCAGCTTCGCTTGATACAAGTTTAGCATTTGACACACGTCCCCAAAAACTCTCTGCAAACCTCTCTGGGCTCAAGTAGGACAAGTCTTCTTTTTCCCACTGAACATCCACTCTATCCAATTCAACCTGATTCAAACTCTCTCGTACATCCGTTTGACTCACTCCATGTATATTGCCAAAGTGAAATGTTCTTGATACCTCCGGCCGAAGCACTTGCCTTCCCAACCTAATATCTGGCTCTCGCATCCAGTCATCCCAGTAACCATTAGGAGCCCAGCGACCCCTGAGAGCAGAGTTTGGATGTGATTCAACCCCAAACCAAACACGCCGCGGCATCATCCAGCCAAGTCCTGGAAAGAAGTCAGAACGCACAACACGCTTTACATCTGCAACAATTTGCTTCTTCCCATTATCATTATACCCTGAGACAGCAAGAAGAGAGTCATCATCATCAAGGAGATCAGCAGTAGCATTCATGAATGAGAAGAAATCCCTCCCAATCTCAATATCTTCTTCAAGAATGATTACTCTTTTGGGAAGTGGCGGCTTTATGACACCTTGATTGCGATGTGAGTCATCAAGATCGTAGGAAGCCCCCGAAAACGTCTGTTCTAGTGCCCATCCATAATGTTTAGCAAGATCTATGTAAGGCTTGGTATCATTCTTATTCCAAGGATCTACATTAACGTCTTTCTCCTCATCGGGTGCACGATAGTGTTCGATCCTATACAATGGTACACCAAGGTTGATTTCGAATGCTTCTCGGTAAGCTTCAATGACAGCTTTGACCTCAGGGTCATTTCCATCTTGAGATATTATGACGGGTGACCCCATAATTCTATTCACATTCTTGCTAGTCTGTCTTAGTTTGTTTGCTTGTTGCACAAATTTCTGAGCAGGATGATGCTCATACATTTTCCACATGGATCTCTCAAAGTAATCAGCTCGCTTAAAAGTGAAGACTAGAACAGGCGAATCCATCTGCTTGATATCCAATAATGGTGGTGCTCTATGTTCCAGGCGTTGTTCCAATCGTTTAATCCTTTGTCGTAATCTTTTCCCAAATAATCTATTTTCATGTCCAATCTTGGGTCTGACAATCACCCCCCTAGGAAGACGATTGTTCTCTATTTCATCATTTTGGATATCTTTAGCAATCTTTATGATCAAACCTCCCCACAGAAGGCACAACACTATAACAAATGTAATAACAGCGCGGAAGATGATAATGCCCGTGGTATTGTATCTTCTATATGCAAACAGCGATGGCTTGCTCACATCATTTTGTTGCGTATTGGAATATTGTATTACTGGGCGAAATGCCTCTTCATAATTATTGTTGTCGTCATTGCCGGGCTTCTTATGCAGTGGTCGTCGGTTTCTGAAGCTCATCTTATTGATCTACTGCAGTGAATGAACCCATTTATTTTGTCGTTGTCATTGCCAAAATTATTCTTATGTTTCGTGGTTCCTGAAGCTTCTTATTGTACCGCAGCTATGAAGCTAACAGCCACGGGAATGACCACACATAAGTTCAATGCAACACAATTAGACGGACAAAGTTGTCGTTGTCATGAAGTCTACAACATACTACGCAAAGCAACAGCGTTGTCCAATACACTCAATCTCTTTTTATTTGTTGAAGGAGGAAGGAGGGCGAGGAGAAGCGCGTGAAATGAAAATGAGAGGAGCGAAGAACTCTTAGCCTACCCTTATGCCTATGGGAGTACACCCGAACCATGCATTGTGCTGCAATCATCCTCTTCTTGTCGTCATGCTCGTCAAGCTACNTTTGTTGAAGGAGGAAGGAGGGCGAGGAGAAGCGCGTGAAATGAAAATGAGAGGAGCAAAGACTCTTAGCCACCTTAGGTATGCGCAGGGAGTAGACCCGAACCATGCTGTGTGCTGCAATCATCCTCTTCTTGTCGTCATGCTCGTCAAGCTACCAGTTTAGTTATCCTTTCAGAGATCATGGTCGAGGTTTGCTGTCATCAAGAATAAGATTGCGCTTGAACGGTAGCAAAAAGGATGTAGACATCAATAATGATGCTCGTGACAGCTGCTGGCAATCTTCATCAGATGACATAGAAACAAACTTACTGCAACTTGCTCAATCTCATTTCATGGGTCAAGCTCTACTTGCACTGCTGCGTCTAGGTGTGTTTGATGTGCTACAAACGACAGCTGCATTATCTGTAGATGAGATCATCATAGCAATCAACAAAGAAAAGAACGTAAAGACATCTACAATCAACCGAGAAGCATTGTTTAGATGTTTAAGACTAGTGTGCACGTCAGGGGTGGTGAGAGAAGCATCTAAACGAGTTCATGATGGTACGGAGGAAGCAACATATCTTGCCACAGATATGGGCGCGTGACTGCGAACTACTACTTCAGAGGAAAGCATGGCTCCATTCCTCCTGCACTGGTTGGAAAGCCCACTGTGGGATGCATGGAAGTATTTACCAGAATATGTGCAAAGTGATTCCGACAAAAATAATCCACCCTTTGATCGAGCAAATGGGATGTCAGCTTCAGAATTCTATGCAAGCGCAAGCAACGCCGAATCATGTCTTCACCGTAATTCCGTTGCTAGATGGGCATCATCGAAAGAAATTGCATCCATTACTGAAGCAATGAAGCAATCATCTCATTTAAATGAATCATTTCTTGCAGGCAAAGTTGTGGTAGACGTTGGAGGTGGTTATGGAGATTTTGGTATCGCATTAAAGGAATTTGGTTGTAAATGTTATTGCCTAGATTTACCTGAAGTCATTGCAGATGCAACATCAGAAGCACATATCAAAGACAACGTGAACATGCCAACGCTAGTTGCAGGCAATATGTTTGACGCATCAACTATTCCAACGCCATGTGATGTAATTTTCACCAAACACGTCTTGTGTGATTTCTCAGACGATGATGTAATACTCGCTTTACAATCCTTCCGGAAAGCACTTGCCAATTCAAAAGAAGCAAAGGTTGTCATAATGGACGCGGTACTACCAAATGGTGATGACCTGAATGGGAAATGGAATGCAGCGGTAAGCTTTGACGTTTTATTAATGCTGTCGGGGAGACGAGGTGAGCGATCCATTATGGAATGGTCGAATCTTGCCAACAAAGCAGGCTTCGTCGTGGAAGAAGTGCTGGCAACAACAAGCGTCACTGTTGACTTGGCAGTATTGTCATTAGATTCGTAATAGCAACAATGAATTCATCGCTTTGTAACAACTTCAAAAAACCTCTCGTTATCCTTGATCACCATCTTTGTTTTCACGCTTTTCATATCCAAGATTGCCTTCGACTCTTTTGAGCCTTTTATCCTCCAGTCATCCAATACATGTTTGCTGTCCGTATTTCTACGAACTGGCATCCTTCCTAAGCCACGAGGGTTGTCATATATTTCCTGATCTGTAAGAGTATTACTTGCATTGTTGTTGTCCCCATCGCCATCCGCATCGATGCTTAAATTTTTCGAATCCAACAATACTGATGCACATCTCATGATACCAGCGATATCTATACGAAGTTGATCCCTCCTCTCCGGACTCAAACGACGTACATCTATGAGACATCGCCGAGCAAGAACTGCCAATTCCTCCTCGGATATTATTTTGTCTGCTTCCGCATCATCAGTTGAACTGAGCCGCAGCTCACTAACAGACCATGATGGAGGAGGAGGAACTTGAATAGCGTTGGAAGCACCAGAATGAGAGTCACTGCTGCCAGTGCTGCTACTACTTATCCAACAGATATTTAACGTTCTTTTAGGTCGTGTTAACAAGGGAGATAAAAGTCTCCTGCTTGCATTTCGTTGGACAAAAGCGGCCGACATGGTTTTTTGGTTTTTGGTGATAGATGCTTTTTCAAGACGTGTCTCTTGAAAAAGCATCTATCACCAANATCTTCACTCTCTGCAACCAAAGCATTTCGAGAGATACTCACCATGGCAAGAGGAGGAAGGTTAGTAGCGGCGTTGGCCGCTGCGTCCATCTACGCAACCACTGCATTTGTGCCATCACCAGGTCGAAGTAGTGCCATTTCAATATCTCAAATCCAGCCGAATAACTATGTATCCAAGCAATATCATGTACATAATACAGCAACCAGATTGTTCATGTCCACACCGGCCAGTGCCATGGATCGACTCTCAGATGGAGTCATAAAGGCAATTTCATATTCTCAAGATGCAAGCCGCAATGTAGGTTTGGATGTGTTGGATAGTGAGATGCTTCTCGTAGGTATGGTGCGTTCTGCAGGAGCGACTGACATCGAGGCACGAAAGATATTGACAAGCTTTGGCATTTCTCCAGATGGCGCTTTGAAAGCTGCAACATCAATAGTAACGGAGAAAGGTCTTGTTAGCACGGGATCATCTACTACAAGCTCAACAGAATTGCCATTTTCGGCTGAAGTAAAGAAAACACTCAGTGATTCTGTTGCTATTGCAGACCGTATGTCTCCTACTGGATCAGATGGAGCAGTCCTTCCTGGACATGTTTT
The DNA here is from genome assembly GCA_036940125.1 of Mediolabrus comicus. Taxonomy (NCBI): domain Eukaryota; phylum Bacillariophyta; class Thalassiosirophyceae; order Thalassiosirales; family Thalassiosiraceae; genus Mediolabrus; species Mediolabrus comicus. The sequence continues at coordinate 8,725 of JALLBI010000168.1, forward strand.
ATTGGCATTGCTAGAATACGATGATCGATACAAAGTTGCCACTGAAGACGTCTCCAAATGCACAGGGCTGGCAGTATTGAAGAAGACTGCTGAAGATTCTCCTGTTGCTCGAGCTTTTGATGGGACACAGTTTTGCCGCGATTTGGCAAGTGATATGCAAAACAAAGTTGTAGCCAATGGAGGAGCAGGAGCAACTGAAATTCGTGAGAGAGAAGTGATAGAAGTAGGAGGTGGCGGCGGATCCACCCCGACACTAGAAAAGGTCGGTATTGACCTGACTGAGATGGCCAAAGAAGGCCGTCTTGATGCAGTGTATGGCCGTGAGAATGAAATTCGAATGTGTCTTCGAACACTTGGTCGTAGGCGCAAATCGAATCCCTGTCTCATTGGAGAGGCAGGTGTAGGCAAGACAGCCATTGCCGAAGGCGTTGCACAAGTTCTTGCCGGCGGATATTACGTCTTTGATGATAAGGGTGAAAATGGGGGTGGATGGGGTCTTCGCAATCCTTTCAACAAAAACAAGGAGAGCGATAAATCTGTCGCAGCAGGAATGAGTCAGGAAGAAATTGAAAACCTTCCACCGCTACCCCCGTGTCCACGTGCATTGCAAGGGTTCCGTGTTGTGTCTGTTGACATGGCAAGTCTCATCGCCGGGATGAAGTTCAGAGGAGACTTTGAGGAGAGGATTCAGAAGTTGATTCAGGAGGCGTCGGCCACTCCAACAATTTTGTTTATTGATGAGCTGCATACTCTACTTGGAGCAGGAGGCGGAGGTGGTGATGGTGGTATGAGTGCCGCTAACTTAATGAAACCAGCACTTGCAAGAGGTGAAATTCGCGTGATTGGAGCCACAACTGTATCAGAATATCGTCAGTATATTGAAAAAGACGGAGCTTTAGAGAGAAGGTTTCAACCCATTCTTGTTAATGAGCCCACTGTTGATGAAGCTATTGAAATCCTCAATGCTGTCACTCCAAGATATGAAGAATTTCATGGTGTTAGATACACCCCTTTTGCAATCGATGCTGCAGCACGTTTGGCAGAAAGATATATTAGTGATCGTTTCTTGCCAGACAAGGCAATTGATCTCATTGACGAAGCTGGATCCATGATTAAGTTGGAAGATGACGGCGAACAGGATGATCTACCTGAAGATTTCTTCGTAGTGACCGAAGAAAATATAGCCACAGTTGTATCCGAAATTTCTGGCATTCCTGTTGGAAAACTGGATCGTGATGAAAAAGCGAAGTTGGTTCGATTAGAGCAAGATATAGCCGACAGAGTCAAGGGCCAAGACGCAGCTGTTCGATCCGTGGCAAAAGCTATCCGTAGAGCAAGGAGCGGACTACGTGATCAAACGAAGCCTGTTGCAACATTCATGTTTTGTGGCCCTACTGGTGTTGGTAAGACAGAATTATGTAAAGCACTTGCCCAAACTTACTACGGAAGAGAGAAAGATATCATTAGAATCGACATGAGCGAGTATATGGAACGCTTTTCAGTTAGCAGATTAGTTGGATCTCCGCCAGGATATGTCGGCTATGATGAAGGCGGTCAGTTGACAGAAGCAATAAGACGCAAACCGCACTCTGTTGTATTGTTTGATGAACTGGAGAAGGCACATGAGGATGTGCTCAACATTCTTCTTCAAATTTTAGACGAGGGGACTTTGACGGATGGTAAAGGACGCACCGTGTCTTTCAAGAATTGCATCTTTGTCATGACATCAAACGTCGGAAGCCAAGAAATTCTCAAAATCTCTAGAGGTGAAAACCCCACTGCCGAAGATGGATCAAATGCTGGCATGACAATGGAAGGAGCAGTCAAGGCCGAGCTTGAGAAGAAGATGAAGCCCGAGCTTCTAAATAGAATTGATGAGATTGTTGTCTTCAAACCATTGGAAGATGATGTTCTGATCTCGATTGCTGACGGAATTCTTGACGAAACCATCCAACGGGCATCAGCAGAGCAAGATATGGATGTCACTGTCACACAGGCAGTCAAGGCTATGGTAACAAGAGAAGGAGCATTCAGTGCTGCTCAATTTGGAGCCAGGCCGATGCGTCGTGCAGCCAAGAGGTATCTCGAAGATATCTTAAGTGAAGCCATCATGAGAGAATTCCTCAATGAAGGCGATGAAGTTGTAGTCGATATGGCGAGCGAAGACGAGGCAAGAGGATTCAGTGGAGATGGTCGCAGAATTGCAAAGGTCACGCGCGTTACCAACGGAAGGGACAGCATGCTCATTCCCGTCGACAGCGAAGCTGGCATAGGAAGCATCGAAAGCAATGCCATGGATGCATTAAATCGACCGATGCCTCCACTGCCGGATGTTGACGGCTTCATGTAATTTCACGCTACAATAACATTTATCCTTTCAGTTATGATTTTATTCTATTTCTGAACTTTTCTAATCCAAGATGAAATTCATCAAGCGTTAATCCATTGGGAGTTCGAACTCCAACGACACCACATGAAGATTCAAGATCACCGACATGATCACCCCAATTACAGTCGTCAAAAAAGAGCATCTCTTCATATTCTACACCTGATTGCTCACGTAGCAGCCGAAAATGACTAGTCTTTCTTGATGTCAGTTGTCCCTCTCTTCCAATCTGTGCATATGATATCATATCTTTCATTGTTACGTCCTCTATGATTTCTATGCCACTTATACAGGCGCGGCTAAACGATGGTTCAAGACTCGACGATGCCACTGCAATCTTTACGCCTGAATATTTCGGATTAGTTGCCAACTCTCTCAGTACTAATCTAGCTCCAGGATAAAGCTCAACGATTTCTTCATCGTCGTTTAATCGTCCTCTTCTTCTTGACGGAACTTTCATCCCCACAGTCCCAAGAATACTAGTGTTATCATTTGGATCTAGAGGACCCTCGACCGCTATTGTTGGCATTCCTGATAACTCATGCATCTCAGGAGTCCATAGACAGTCGTCAAGATCGAATACAATTAACTTTGGCAATACGTCATCGTTGTTAGAGTTGGTGCATGATGCTGCCGATGAAGATGTTGTTCCCAAGCTGCTGCCCTTGCCCATGCTCAAGATCCTGCAATCAATGCGCTACAGACGGAGAGGGATAGGTGCTGTAGTGATCTGCTTAGTATTATCTACACTGGCCGCCAAATGGAGACATCATCCTTGTTTGTGGTAACAGTAACAGTTACAGTGTGTAACAAAGAGGTGTAATAAAAGACAGACTGGCTAAGACAAGTTCCAAGTGGACATCATTTATGATGTTATATTTTTACGCAACAATGATCAAAATCCACAACCCACAACTAACCGACCAAACAACAGGAAACAACCATGTCGAGCAAACGAGGAGGCCAAGGCGGCACTTACCCTACACTCACAACGAGTGGAGGGTTGTATGACTTGGACACACTCAATGAAGATCTTGTGACTGCAACAAGACCGTCACCATCGGCATACCAAGATATTACAGAACCCAAAATGGATAGCCTACGAGCACTTAACAAAAGCAAGAAGGCGGCCACATTTAAAGATATGATCCGTGCCGCAGATGCAGATGTGGCCAATCATGCGGCGAGGATGAGAAAATTAAATGAAACTGCCGAGGGATCTGCGGGGAAGGATGCATCCTCCTGGAGGGAGCGAGCAGAGCGGCGAAAGAGATGGGATGCCAAGGGGGATGCATTGAAGAAGGAGGCGGCAACTATTTTGAGGTTGGCTGATACACCCATCGAGGGTACGCAAGCAGAGGTTACAAAAGAGAGAATGGCACGTTGGCAAAGAGCATTGGAATTATATGTGTTTTGCCCTGAGGAGAAGGGGGTGGATTGGCTTAAGCTACTCGAAAAACTCATCGAGGGATGTGGAGAAGACGAAGAGGAAATGCTAGAAGCACTGCAGCAGGCATCACAAGTCTGTTCCAATATATTGGAACAAACCTCTATGGCGTCACGTGATGCAACTGATGCAATGACTGAGGCCGAGGACGCGTATCATATCCGTCTCGAAGCTCATACCATGCTTGCTGATCGTGTTGCCGAGCAGGCGGAGAAAATAGAAGAGCAATTTAGGACCAATGGGCGAGCTGCATTGAAAATTGGACAGCAACTTGAATTCGCCGAGGCAAAGAAAAGGCAATGTGACACTGCCGCACTATTGATCAGGCAATGGTGGATGATGGAGAACTTGGCCGAACAGGAAGAGTTAAGTGGAGAAGTATTGCAGGTTAATGAAGAGGTACGGGGGATCATCCCAAGTTCGTCATGTCGTATGGACCCACTCTTTACCCGTCCAGAGAACAGTCTGGAGGCGGCTCGGGCACTCAAGGCATTGAGGACTGTAGTAAAAAGTAGAGGAAATTCGGCAAGTGGGACACTTTTAGATCCCATGTCTCGTCATCGATTTGATGTGACGAGTAAATTGATCCAGCGTACTTCTGTAGCGTTGGAATCAAGATTACTCAACTCCTTCTCAGAGATTTATGTGAGAGGGGGGACCTATGACTTCTCTTCTCCAGATGCAGCCACTAGGCCCGGGAGACTAAATTGGGTCCTACTGCGCAACTTGGCTATGGCTTTAGCAAACTTTGATGGTGGAAGAGGTCTTCACAAGCGTTACGTTCAAATGGTTGTGACTTCACGCTTTCCAGAGCTACTTAAGAATGAAGAAAATGATAACAGTGACAGTGATGATGATGACGATGATCAGCTTGATATGGATAGTATGAGACAAAAACTTTCCAATCTGTTTCATCGCGCGTGTGAAGTCTGCACAGCTGAATTTCAACTCATTGCCAACGTATTTTCGTCACCACCAGTTGGCAAGGGCGATGCCACGTTTGACGTCACATCATTATCTGATGCTGTTCCCTTCCAAGTTGCACGTACACTACTCCAACGTGTTATTAGTGACCCACGAGATGGATTGCAGGCCCGAATCAATGATCTACTTGAGAGTATTGACCGTCGCGGGGACTTTGATGCCGGTACGAAGAAGTTGGATACATTTGTGGTAATTCACGAGAAGGCAGCTGGACTCTTTACCATGTTGAAGGAGTCGGCTCAAACTATGCTGATGAGCAACCACAAAGATAGATCCGACGAAGATGAAAGATCAGAGGAATACCAAGCAGTCAGTGATGAAAATAAGCGAGCGGTAGCGTCACTCATCCAATTCTTAACCACACAGGAGATGTCGCTTAGCAACAGCCATCGTCGAGGATATCTCAATCTCGAACTAAGACTCCTTCATCATGAATGCTGTTACTGCTTGGATCGGACTGGAGCAAAGCTCGTTATGCCCAAGCGTGGTAAGGAGTCTGCCCGAAACAACCAAGCTTTGGGTCACGTCGGAGGCCCCGCCACGTATGAGGCACCTGTCATGCCGTTAGACAAACAGTTTCTGAAGAAGATTGGGTTTAGTGGTCTGTTAAATGGCGTGCTGAAATCGTCCGTATTACGCCAACCTTTGATGCATGCAACAGATTCACTTGCTCGAGCTCGTCTGATGTTTGGGTTGGGGCAGGGATTTGGTGATATGGATTCAACTGCTCGTGTGATAACTGGTATATTTTCGCAAATGTGTACATTTTACGGAAGCTCGTTCCTTTTCCCCATCATTGAAGTGTTAGGCGATCTCCTAGACACAAAGCCCCCGGCAGCACCACCAAATCTGCCATTCGATGAAAACTCACCTGCGCCAGATCTTGGTGTTGATGGTTCGTTTTGGGTTGGAATTGAAAGAATCCACTCAGCAGCCAAGGCGTTTGATCGTGAATTGTGGGCAGAGCAACGAAAAGGCAGTGAACGTGTGTGGGAAATCCTCGAGGCGACTGGTAGCCATACTAGTTTGACACTCGCGAAGGATCAGAGGATTACCTTTTTCCAAGAGCTCGAGGAGAGGGGCGAGACAGCTATATTGCGTGCTCTTGATACCATTAGTACTCATGTATCATGGGTTCTAGTAGCTGGTTCAGAAAATATGTTGAAAAATCGTGTTCTGAAGATGGGTGATAAGAGCGGAGGGCCCTACGCCGTACCAGCTGGTTCAGCACTTGACAACTCGAACAGTCCAGCAGTGAAATCTTTGACCTTTTGCTTGAGGGCTCAATTCGTTCACATCCAAGCAGCTCTCACCCCCCAATCTCTTTCTGCATTCTGGACAGCATTGTCAATGAGACTTTACGACATTTTGGTTACGCGTATCCTTCAGCATTACTATGTGTCGATGGTTGGCGCTGTCAATCTTTCTCGAGATGTGGAAGCACTTCGTTCAGTTGCGATGCTCGCCGGTACTGATCATCAACATTGGGACATGCTTCGAGAATTACTGACTCTTTTCATGACTCCCCCGAACGCACTGAAGACAATCCTCGTTGGCCCGGAAGGAGATCCAAACTCTGGAAAGGGATTGTTTGGTCAAGCTGGGAAGGTTCAGGCGCTTGTGTTCATGAGCAGACGGGTAGACTATCGAGTGAAGATGGGTAATGTCATTCAAAAGAGTGCATGGGTAGTAGAACTCCTCGAGGATTTGGGCACGCCCGACCCCACAGATGGAAACGTTAACATTGCGTTGTATTCTGCTCAAGCATTAAGGAACAGAAGACTGAAGCTTAGTTAACAAACAGCATTAATGCACGAATTCTATATACAAAACTTCAATTCTCCTTATTTATGGTGTTGCTGTCAGAAGATTCTTTTGATAGACGTCTCTTGTCAAACAAAAAGTTCTCGCCTTCCCATAGACTTTGCTCATTAGATGAGGTAATATATCGCTCGTAACCTATTATTCCGTGTCTTAAGCTCCTCACATCTTTACAACCCAGTTTATTCTTCAGATAAGAGCCAACTTTGACGCAACGGATTCCACCTGTACAGAAAATGTACACTGGTTCGTCAGGGTTGATGGATTCTGACTGAAGTTGATTATCAAGCACTGACCAAGTTTCACTAAACGTGGTTGTGTTTAATGGTTGAGCAGATTGAAAAGTTCCTTGGTCACTTTCGTAATCATTGCGACAATCCAGCAGTTGAATGTTGTCTTGTTTGAGTTGCTCATGCCATTCTTTAGCTTCCAACTCAACACCCGCATCACTCCAATCTAAACGTACATCACCATCTTCGGTTGTAATTCCATCTCTGAGAATATAATCACGCGTTCTCACAATCAATCTATCAAATGTAGATACACTGCTATCCACCACATCGCCCAGATTGGCAGGGCATTTCTCAAATGAATCAAATGGTAGACACCCCTCTTTTCCAAACGATTGTAATAGCATTTGCAACGCCGCTCCAACAGGTACAGCAAATTGACAATTGATCCCCTCCTTTGCAACATATACAGTCCCTCTCAATCCTGGTATCAATAAAAGTTGTTCAAACAACTCATCTCTCACAGTATCAGGATCAGAGATTGGAACAAAGCGGTAGAATGAAAGCAACTGAAGTTGAAGCTGCTTGGAGTTAGGAGGAGGTGATGGCATTACCCTGATAGATCTTATAGCTGAAGAGCCAGAAGTTATGTGCCGCCCATCAAGAGAAAATGAATTTACAAGCACGAACAATAACGTGGCTTGGATTATAAATGCATATAGACGCCGTAGTAGAGTTGAGGACATCATGATGAAGTTCGAAGTGTGGCTGGTGGCTGCAGAGATGAGTATTGCTGAATCACCCTTCTTCTTATTCCCTCGTAGTTTGGATGTTGTAGCCGG
>JALLBI010000169.1:0-16555 GCA_036940125.1 Mediolabrus comicus
TTTGGTCATGAGTTGGTCGCCTGCGGGGAAAAAGGGCGGTGACCAACCTATGACCGGATTTTTTTTTGCGGTGTAGACCTTATATATTAATTCACCCCCCTTTTTCCTCTTTTCTGCTCTCATTTCGATTTCCCCTATTCTGCGTCTGCGGCTCAATTTTATCACAATTTAGTTAGTGATTTTAGTTAGAGAGCAGCTGAAATGGCCAAAATTAGATTTTGGTGAGTTGAATCTTATGCTTTCCTGTTGATACTATCTTTTTTATTACCTTTATGGGAATTCCATAGGTATGTTGAACAGCCGAAAATTCCAATTCCCTGCAGAGAAATGCATGTGAGAGTCTCGCTAGCTTTTTGCTTGCCAAATTTGGCTAGCTGAAGCTAGCAAAAATTGAAATGTGCATATCTCGGCGAGAAAACGGACTTTTTCGTCGAACTAAGCATTGATCATACTCACATAATAGTCACCAATAGGATATTGTCTCAAGCAATCCGTATACATCACTTCCCCAAAACTTAATTTTGGCCATTTGAGCTGCTCTCTAACTAAAATCACTAACAAAATTGTGATAAAATCGAACCGCAGACGCAGAATAGGGGAAATCGAAATGAGAGCAGAAAGAGACGCTTTCCCCAGTGGGCTAGCCCACATTAATAAGGTCTATACTTACGTGTTGAAGACCTCACTTACGCGAGAATTCTCTGCCACGTATGTACCTATCATCAACACATTCGGGTACAGGATATCGGCTTCAAAAATACGATTAGAAAACCAAGCGCTCAGAGCACATGAAGGAGGAACAACGACACAACCATACAACCCGAAGCCAAAAGCCAACAGATCGACCCCCAAACCATGAGCCGCTGCTAGGCAGGGAGCGCCCCGCTGCTATCGAGCTGCTCTTGCAATAAAGTAAACGTCTCTTTCGGTAAGGATGGATTATGCTTACTAGCGGTATCAAGATCATGGCAAGGTGGAGCCTTCAGCTGGCGGGGGATATGCAACTTGAACTTTGAACGTGAAAAATTAGTGTTTTACAGTATTATCGTCTCATTCCTCATGCTTTCCTTTCATTTATTACACGGGCACAGTAGAACTACCAACATTTTGTGAGCTCATCATGAATGGTGATACTTCAACCCATTTTCACTGCACAGATTCATGCAACAGCCTCGAACGTCAAGGTGAATTACTCCTGCAGAAAATGTGCATGGCGATGAACAAGGACGCAAACAACAATGCCGCAGCGCGATCCTCCTTTCACTTGACACGCCCGCCCCCCTCTACAAAAAAGTACACGTCACCCGAGGAGGTAACAATTGATGATTGTTCATCAGAGATACCTCCTAAGGCCTGTTCCAGTGGCTCGGCAAGTCCAAGCGGGACAACTCGCAGTCTTAGCTCAGACGATTTGACTTGTCATGATTTTCTAACAACAGAACGTACTGGTGGACATCAAGTGTCTTCTGCTTCAATTGGTAGCAGCACCGAGCCAAGACCAGATGCCCTAATAAGAAATGACCTTAGCTCATCTTCAATACTAGATCTTTTGTTGGACAACAACGACATGATCTCAAATGACGCTGAAAGAAGTTCAAGCTCACAGAAGGATACATTTCCAAAGGACACATCATCAATAGACCCTCCAAAAGATCAAGAACAGACGGTGCTTCAAGAACGCCTTCGTCAACTAGGACAAAGCCAGCAGATGCAGCAGCTGCTCCTTCTACAGCAGTTGAGTCAAAAGCAGATGCCGATGTCACATCAGCAGCAGCAGCAGCCTACTGTTGGTACAGGTGAACTTCAGCGTTGTGTTCGTCCGTCCCCTGCTCAGCTGCTCCTTCTTCAGCAGTTGGGTCAACAGCAGGAGCCTACTTCTGTTAAAGATGAACGTATCTGTAGCAATAGTGTTCAAAACAACTTTAGTCATGTAAGCAGGACCAATGCCGTGAAGACGAATTCATGTCAACAGCACCAAGTAGTGTCGTCATATGGTATGAACAAAGGCTCTAAAAGTCCGAGACGTCGCGTTCGTCCGCCCACAAAAGCAAGTCTAAATCTCAACCAAGCCAACACTTCTCCCAGAGATGGTAAAGTCACCGAGAAGGCAGCAAGAAATGCACCTTTTCAATACGCCAAGGTAGTAGGAGGAGGGTTCAAGAGGGCCTTTGATCAGATGCCACAACCACAATGCAAGTTAGCGAAGAAAGAACTATGTTCACTTCTTGACTATCTTGACCTCATTCTTGAATCTCGTGGGTATGACACAACAAAACGCTCTGCCTCCGATCTGGGCTACGTCAAGGTTCCCACTCCTCTTCAACTAGCTTCATTTGGCACTGCCATTTACTCTGCAACAAAGCCGGGTGATGCAGATCGCCTCAGGTCCCTTCTCCAATGCGGCTTAAGTCCAAATCCGATGAATAAATTTGGCGACTCGCCCTTTTTCAACGTGTGCAGACGAGGTGTTACCGAGTTAGTGAAGGTTTTCATTGACTGTGGAGCAGAGGTGTGTTTAGCCGATAGTCTTGGACGCACTCCTTTGCATTATGTAGCCTGGGCAAACCCACCATCATTTGAGGCTGCAAAGATGATTCTGATGGTAGAACCTCGCCTGCTTTGTGTAATGGACAAACATGGGAAAACCCCTCTAGATTTTGTACCCATCGGGCACGCATCTGCATGGATCGACTTTATTGACACCCTCAAGGGAAGTCTGTGGCCTGCTAATGCAATGAAAGGGAGCTTAGCTCCTTCTAAAGGTCAACTACCAGATCCTCCTAAGTCGCTAAATATCGAAATGGCAAAGCAAGTAGCGAGCGGGAAAGTCAAGCCAGAGAATTTATAGCGTTGCTACAGTGAGATTATGTTGTGCGCCTCTTGTTTTCTGACGATTGAATATATAATATACATAATAATTTAGTAGTTTTAGACAGTAAAATTGGGACCAATGAGCTCGATCCAAGGTTTGACAACAAAATATACATTCATGTTCGCGTTATGTTTCTTAGACTCAAGTGCATGAATGTCCTCACAATTGTTCTGTAATAAACCACCATACCTACTGGACAGCCTTTCCGATAGCCATTCTTCGTCTAGCTGTATCATAGTTTCTTCTCTTACTTCTCTAACAAGACTTTGAAGAGTTGTCTCTCCAAGGTGTCGTTTTCCGCCAGGCAGATCGAGCTCGAGTCCTTTCGGCCCATCATCATAAACAATGACCATGATATACCCACTCATCAGTTTTAACTTGCCTTGAAGAAGTGAGAGAAGAGATGTGAGATGATGACCCAATTTTATAGACGATGCATCTGCAGATTGTAAATCGATACCCCCATTCTTTAACTGCTCGAGCATCTCTGACATAACTTGGTTAGACCTTGCTCTTGTTTTTGACGATAACAAAGACTTCAAGGATGATAGTTCCACTGCGCAGACATTTCCGTGATCAGAATGCAGGTGTGACGCCTTGTTGCTTGCAACTCTTGCCTCCTCTATGGTTGGTTGCAATTCTTGAGCCGAATCCGATACTATTGCAAGGAACCCATTCTTTTGGTGCCCAGTTAGAAGGCACGCAGCGCAAGCAACCTTGAAAGGTAATGCATCTAAAGAACCATTCTTGCCTTCAAATATCTCATTAGCTAGCTTTCTTTCACATTGACTAGCATCAGCACGAAACTCTTTTGAAGTAGCATCATTGCATACAAAAATGGCCGGGGTTGTCTTGGTGTCGGGAACAACGACAAGATGATCCAGTGGATCTGAAATAGCAAGATCTTTCAATTGATCAGCCAAACTTCTGCAGTCATCGTCATACCTTTTCCTCAATGATTCCAACTTGGAACATGAACAGTTTGGTAAATGCACTTTATACTTCGCTGCTCGACATAGCTGAGAATGAAAAATGCTAGTGAAGTTTGTCGTTTGGATTGTTGGTAGATCACGGCGCGTCTTCTGTCTACTACTATCCGCATGCCGCTCGCCTTTGTGTCGTTCGTCTACTGTTGTCCGCGTGCCGCTTTTGTTGCCTCTACGCTGGCCACTACCTCTGCCAACAACACTACGATTATTATTCTTCACTGCTTGGGATATCTGGGACATTCGGGAACTGGTGTAGAAGATGGATCTCATTACAAGTGCATCGAGCTATGATGTGCTTGACATTGAGGGTGGAGGAGGCGAGAGGCGAGAGGATGGAGGTCAAAAGAAAAAGTGGGTATTTATGTGCAACTTTGGGTATTAATTGACATTTTTGAGCAGTTAGCTTAGCCGCAGCCCGCAACCTCATGCAATGCGTGTAGGCAACCGTGTCATTCCTTTACGATCTACTGCAGGATATACTTGGTAGTATTTGATTGCCTCTAGTAGAAACCACCACTTGAATACGAAGATTCTGCCTCTGCGGTTTCATCACTAGCAGCCTGTATCTCCCAAGCTTGTGCCTTTCTTATTCCGATTCTTTCATTTTCAACACCAACGACAATAGTATCACCATCTGCATACTCTCCACCCAAAATACCAAGCGCAATAGGATTCTCCAAATTCTTTTGAATTGTTCGTTTCAATGGGCGTGCTCCATACACAGGATCGAACCCAACATCAGCTAAAAAGTCAAGCGCTTCATCAGTTACAATCATACTCATTGACTTCTCAGCAAGACGACTCTCGAGACGACGTGCTTCAAGTACGACAATCCCTCGGAGATTCTCTTTTGAGAGGGAATTGAAGATGATGTTCTCGTCAATTCTATTAAGGAACTCAGGACGGAAGTTCTTTCTCATTGCCTCAGTGACTCTTTCCTTGATGAGTTCTGGGTCACCCTGCAGGTCAATGATATCCGAACTGCCAACGTTGCTCGTAAAAATTACGATGCAATTCTTGAAGTCGACCTGGTTACCTTTACTATCAGTCACTTGGCCGTCGTCAAGCATTTGCAACATAATGTTAAAGACATCTGGATGGGCCTTCTCCATTTCATCAAAAAGAAGCACAGAGTATGGTCTGCGGCGTACTGCGTCTGTTAACTGGCCTCCTTCATCGTAGCCCACATATCCAGGCGGGGCACCTAACAATCTGGAAACAGTGTGCTTTTCCATATATTCTGACATGTCGATACGGATCATCGCCTCTTCAGTATCAAACATAAATTCACTAAGTGCTTTGGCCAGCTCGGTCTTTCCAACACCAGTGGGACCCAAGAATATCATCGAGGCAATAGGCTTCGATGGGTCATTCATCCCCGCTCTTGATCTTTGGATAGCATCCGTTACAATATCAATTGCTTCATCTTGTCCAACTACCCGCTCTTTCAATTTATCCGCCATGGTTAGGACGCGCTCTCGTTCACCTTCCATGAGCTTTGTTGACGGAATTCCAGTCCAGACACTAATAACATTGGCGATATCATCAGAAACAACTTCATCACGCAACAAACGGTCGCCTTCAGCAATCGACTCATTACTACCATCTTCTTCTTTCTGACGAGCTTCTTCCAATTGCTCTTCCAACTCCGGAAGCTCTCCGTATTTGAGCTCTGCAGCTTTGTTGAGATCGTATTCTCTTTCTGCCTTTTCAATCTCCAACTTGATCTCAGCAATCTTTTCTTGCAATTCGTTCGCACCAAGAACAACCGCCTTTTCAGCTTGCCAACGAGCATTTAGTTGAGCTTGCTCATCATACAATGCCATCAAGTCGGACTCCAAATACTGTAATCTCTGCATGTCAGATTCCAATCCATTCTTTTCAACATCTGACTTGATACTCAATCGTTCCATCTCAAGCTGAATGATGCGACGATCAACTTCGTCAAGTACAGTTGGTTTCGAAGTAAGTTCATTCTTCAATTTAGCACAAGCTTCATCCACGAGATCAATTGCCTTATCAGGCAAAAACCTATCTGGCAAATATCGATCACTCAACTTTGCAGCTGCCAAGAGTGCCTCATCACGAATACGTACTCCGTGATGTAACTCGTATGCAGGCTTAAGACCACGCAGAATACTCACTGTATCCTCCATCGATGGCTCCCCAACATACACTTGTTGAAACCTTCTTTCTAAAGCCTTATCCTTCTCAATATATTTTCGGTATTCTTTGATTGTTGTTGCACCAATACAGCTGTGGAGAAAAATAACAGAAATAGTGAGAATAAGGGCACTGACCAATTCTTAGTGGTGGACGCCATAATAGACACAAGAAAGCATGCTTACCGCAATTGTCCCCTAGCCAAGGCGGGTTTTAACAAGTTTGACGCATCCATTGAACCAGATGCCGCTCCAGCACCAACAACGGTATGCATCTCATCAATAAAGAGAACGATTTCTCCCTCACTCTTTTGGACTTCATCAATTACACTTTTAAGACGCTCTTCAAATTCTCCTCTCATTGTAGCTCCTGCAATCAAGGCTCCCATATCTAGACCAATGAGACGACATGGTGGTTTGAGTGTGTCGGGCACATCACCTGCAATCATACGCTGAGCAATACCTTCTGCGATGGCAGTTTTACCTGCATACAAAAAAACGAGCAACAGTCAGTGACGTATAATTAGAAAGAGAACAAAAACTACACAATAATAATTTACACAAACTCACCCACACCCGGATCTCCAATCAAAACGGGATTATTCTTCGTCCTACGGCTCAAAATTTGAATAGCCCTGCGAATCTCATCATCCCTCCCAATAACTGGATCCAATTTGCCATCTTCTGCATTCTTCGTAAAGTCAATCCCATACTTTTCGAGTGCATCATACAATCCCTCGGCACTACGACTAGTAACCCTACCTGCTCCACCACCCGATGCTGATCCTGGACCAGACTTTTCTCTCATGGCTTGTACGGCAGCTTTAATATCATCAAGAGAAATTCCCTGTTCATTAAGAGCGTTGATTGTAAATTTGGTATCCTTTGCACATAAACCCAACAATAGTACTTCTGATGAGATATATGAGTCCTTCAATTCCATCTTGACTTCATTCGCAGTTTCCATAACCTCCTTTAATGTATTACCCAAACTCTTCTGTTGTTGACCTTGTGATTCATCCCCCCCGGTAACAGTTACCGTGGGTTGTCGTTGTAAATAATCTTCTACACCAGTTTGTAGTGTATCAACATCCACTCCTGCATCTTCCAATAATTTCACGGCAACGGCCTTGGCATTGATTGCTGCCTCACCAGCTTGATACTTGGTGGGGTTTAAGAGTATAGAAAGTAACATTGGTGCGTCGACGGCTGTGGCTGAGTATGATTCTGCACATGCGGGTAATGCGGCAAGTGTGGCAAATGCAGCCTCGGTGTAGCGAGTTGAGTCGAATAGATCTCCACTATCAGCCATTCGTAGTGGTGTGATGATGCTACTACGACGGTGATTGGATGGTGGAAGGATGATGTTTTGAGCTGCAACTTCATTATTATTACCAACACTACGACTATTACGAAGAGGTGTCATCAAAGACGATGGCAATACGAAAGCATCAGTTGTTATTAGCGGAGTGCTTGCAATAGACCAAAGGCCGATCGACGCAGCGGCACTGAGATAGATCTTCATGGTGATTAATTTTGCTCTTTAAACCTGGATTGTGGTCAGGTCATGCACAGTTGTAGATCAGTTGCTGGGAGTGGGGTTCTCGATCTCTATCGATTTCTACACAAACATCATCATCTTCGAATAGAATAATCCTGACGTGCGGTGGCGCTGGCTTTGCCTTGCCTTGGAAACGCACGAAGGGGCGACGAAGACAGCGAGAGATGCGATGAAAGACCTCCTTTGTCTTTGGTCGTTTGAAGTCAAAAGGTCAATGGTAATGCGTTCAATGCAGATATTCTGTAGTAAGCCGTTAATCGTTACCACCGCGACATTAGAGAGACCACTGTGATTTGGAGAAGGTCAAACAGCCAATCATCAGGGTGACATAAGAGAGATTTTTGTAGCGCCTATTCGACATATATCGCTTTGCATATACATATTTTAGACGTGCACTGCAAACTACTGCAAATAATAATGTCCTCACCAAAATCAGTGGTAGACTCTCTGCGGCGCAGCGCCACGGTAGAGGCAGCAACTGTACCCAAAAGCTCTCAAATATTCGAGATCACATACCCCGTGGCTCTCAACTCTAAAAAAGACAAGTATCTACCAGCAAAGATTACACCCAGTAATAGGCGCCGGCGAGTCAGCGTGGAGGTACACAAGGTCCTTCCCCAATTTGAGCAAGATGGTGATGCAAACGAAGTTTCATCGAGCATTATATCACCTAGACGGTCTTCTGTATTTGGCACATTATCAACCCGTAACCTTCAAGATACTGAAGAAGAGAACGCCCCAGAAATATGTTATGTAAAAATCCTCATGAATACTGCAGCAAATCCAATCCAATCATTGTTTCATCGGAAGTATAAGAAAACTAATGATAATTCTCCTCAGGCTGGACAACAAAATGGAAATGTAACAAATTTTGATGATTTAGCAAGTATAAACTCATTTATGGAAACAAATCATGGTATGGAAATGGTCTATGAACTTGGTGACTGGATTGACAGATACAAAGTACCACTAAAAAGATTCAACATTGAAGACCAGAGAAAACGTACAGTTATTGTATCATTCCTCTTCAGAGGACTTAACTTGAGAAGAGAATTTATCTTTGATACAAATGAAGATGCAACTCGGTTTTGTAATGTTATTGAGAAGGAGAAACAGCTACTTGGGTGTAGAGCTCAGGCTAGATTAGAAGCTGCATTGGGTGACATCAAGTTGAAGAAGGATGAAAAACTCTCGTTGCTATTTGATATTGTATCGGCTACAAACTTACCCTTGAAAGATCCAAACCCTTACGTTGTTGTTAGATTCCATGGGAATCAAATCCACAAGACTGATTTCATATATTCTGTGAACCCGATTTGGACTCTACGGAAGGGATCATTATTCATACTTACTGTCGATGCTCTGGAGCTATTCGAGGCAGAAGATGGTTTAATTTTCGAAGTGAAGGATTACGATGCTGTTGCCAAACATAAAAGTCTTGGGGCTGTCAACATTAGTCCCAGGATTATCTACAAATGGGATGGAGAAAGAAAGGAATTTGATTTGAGGGCACTCTCTGGCGAAAAGAACTACAACCAGGGGAAGTTAGCATTGCGTGTACGTAGGGCAACTAATCATGACCTTGAATTTATGGAGAAATACAACAATAGTAAGAAGTTGATGTGTAACATTGCTGATGTGGCCGATGATCTTCTTCCGACATTAGAAAGTGGAGGAAGTGCTCTAAAGAAGTTGATGAATGTTCACAAGAAAATTGAGGTGGTTGGACCTGACAAGGGAAAGACAAAGTATTTAACTAGACCAGGACCTGACCCAAAGCGAAAGTTTGAAACTGAGTGGCTTACTAAGGAACAAATTGAAGAAGAGGCACTGAATCCATCTCATAGTTGGTTAGATATTGGATCTGGTAGGTTAGGGAAAGTGTTTGTGGAAGTTATCTGCTGTGACAATCTCCCTAATATGGACACTGGGTCGAGTCTTGGTAACCTGACGGATGCGTTCGTGTCTTTAGTGTATGAAGATGCCTTCGCAAGGACGCACACTATCGATGACTGTCTCTCGCCTCGCTTCATGCCATGGTGTAGACGTGCATTCATCTTCAACATGATGCACACCAGCAGTCAGCTATTTGTTGGCGTCTTTGATGCTGACACTCGCACCCAACACGAATTGATAGGTAGAGTTTCCGTCGATCTGACAAACCTCATACCTGGCATGGTCTACACAATGAAGTACAACCTTTACCCCACCGCGAAGTGTAACCCTCGTGAGAATAATTTTGGATCAATTACAATCCGACTGAGAATGGAGCTGGAAAATGAACGAACATTGTTGCTATCCAATTTTCGTTACCCTGAATCAGTATATGTTAACAGCGAGACAAAGAAGGACTTCCGAGTCATGCATCAAACAGTACATGGGAATGTTGATATGAAACGGTTTGGCCTCACAAATATCAACGCCTACATTGAAGAGCTTACAGACTTCCTAACGATTTACTACTACCTCGAAGACTCCTTTGTGAGCCTAATACTGTGGCGAAGCCAAACTACAATTCCATTCCCAGTTCCATGGTTGTCACCATTTCCAATTAAGTGGATAGAATTGTCTGTTCCATTGCATTCATTCATGGCGTTTCTTTGCATGGTTAGTCTAGTTGAAAATATGGATTTATTGCCATCATTTTTCTTTGGAAGTATTGGGTGGCTTCTTATCGCAACAATGGAATTTAGAATAAGCCAACCAAATCCATGGAGAAGCTGTAAATCTTTTCAGCATTACTTGTCATCTCTCATATTTGGTCGAGCGTTGATAAGACCTCGCGAAATATCAAAGAATGAAAATATTGAGAGCATCACAGCCTACAACAAATCTTGGGAGAAACGTGTGAAGGATGCAGTGGACAAAGCAAACCAACGAGCTGAAGAGTACGCCAAAGAGCAGGAGGAGTACTGGAAAGAAATGGAAGAACGTGGCGACATTGACGGAGACTTGTCAGTTGTGAAGAAAAAGTTTTCTTTCAATCCAACAACTGCCTACTTGTATCCCATTCAACAGTGGCTTGGCATTATCATCAATGCATTGCGTATCACGAAGAACATTGTCATATGGGAGGAGAGCTATCTCTCCTTTTGGTTTGCAGTCGTCAGCTTTCTACTTTCTGTCATGACACTGTTCGTCCCTTGGGGTCGTATCGTAAAGTGGACACTGCGACTCGTTGTGTATGTCTGTTTTGGTCCTTGGATGAAACTGGTTGACAGATTTTATTTCCAAATCAATGAATCAGAGGAACAGTTAACTGAACGTGAGAACAGACTCAGGACAGAAAGGCAGAAATACCTGGCTGATCAATTGCTCCAAGCCCAAATTGTACGAGAGAGCAATACAAAGTTGAAAGACTTTAAACAATATATGTTTGGGAAGTTCATAACAAAAGTGAATATAATGAAGAAGGATAGGTTCTACGACAAACCTCTATCGGAGTCTAGTGCGGTTGTATACAACCCAGAGGTACAATCGCTGGGTGCACTTGCGATGCAAGAGGCAGGATATCATCGTGTTCGCGTGGAAGGACAGCAGCTTGTCGGAGAAATGATCCCAACAATATTTGAGATGCCAAAAACTGAGGCACCAGTTGGAAAACCAACGAAGAAAAATGATGGCGACATACCAAATTACGGCGATGATTCTTACGGTGCTGCTGTTGTCAAAGTGGCAACAATTTTTGTCAGCGCTACCATAATTGCTCTATGTTTCGTGCCGAGTTTATTTGTTTCTTTCAGAGATGTATGCAGCAAGAATGTAGAAGAGTTTTTATTCATAAAATAACAGGTTATGATATCTTATTTTGTCTATAAAGTGGCGAAGACATGAAGAAGCGATTTAGTTTCTGCGCAGTCGATCGGGTTGGCTCAGCTGTCTCTCTGTATTGCGTCACCAGCTGTAGTACAATTCTCACGCTTTCTTTATCTGCAAAGGGTTTATGGGATGCAGAAGAGGTCTGCTGATGCATCCACTCCAGAAATATTTCTCTACTGTCATCCTTCAGTAATGTAGTCACCAAGACATGACATAGTCCTGAGCGCATATATAGTTGGTTGTTTGCTCCATCTTGGTCTTTAGTCATGTCACCAATGTTGAAATGATTGAATTCATCTTTCAATCGCAATGGATACACCGGATGACACACTAATACAACAAGCGCCAACACTATTGCTACAGCTCGGTCTCTGCCTTTCGTACTATATACTAAAACACGTCGCTTCTGTTGCAAATGGTGAATGATGAATACTAACCCCAATGACATCCACCTGCGCTCAAACTCGTTTATGTCTCGCTTTCCTTGCGCAACGGGTAATTGTAAGTAAAAACACTCTCTCTCATACCGCTTTTGCTGCGTGTTTATGGATTCCTCTATTTCAGGAAATTCAGATTCTGTGACATTGAGAATGGCATCAAAATTCTCCCAACAATCTGGTGGCTTGCCTGCTTCATAACTCCCTATCCAAAGGCTCATTTCTCCAATTTTGTCAGTGTACTTTGTTGATGAGGAGTTATCGCGACCATAGCTTAAATAATTGTCTCGATCTTGCCGTACGATTGCGTCGATCACTTCGTCTGTACCATCCTCTGTGAGGTTGGGTGCAATGATCTGTTTGTAATGCGCCCAAAATAGTTCTGGTGTCAATCCCCTTCCCCATTCAGAGTCATCATCTGCAGATCCAGGAGTGTAATAATATCCAGTAACGGTTGACTGATCAGGACTGATGCTATGATGAACCCAATGAATATGATTTGTAGAGCTGCTACCTTCAGAATAATACGATGGATTACAGCAAATAATTGTAAAGTATTTGTCATCATCAGCTGTTGTTGTTGGAGAGATTGTGTATCTTTGAACATTTCCCTCTGTTATACAAATAGGCCTTAGAGGCTTCGTCAACTTTTGCACTAACCATGCTGGATTGACAATAGCCTTGCTGGTATATAATAAATCCACTCTGGAATCAATCAGGCTCAGAATTTCCGAATGCTCTTTAGGAGAGACGATTGATGATGGAGTGTAGAGTGATACATCCCATTTGTCTTCATCAACAACGACACCGCATTGGTGTATTTCCGCACGGTACTTTTGAACTATTCGATTCATGACACAACACCAAATAGGTATAGTTCTAGAAAAGCTATCTGGTAACAGTTTACGTATTGATGAGTCTACAAGGAAACATGAGTTGTGATTATGAAGTAACTCAATCAGAGGTACATTGAGCCTCTTTAATGATAATGCATACTCGCTGGTTATATGCCCGTCCGAACTTTTGAAGTATACTTCTGTAGAGGTTGTAAGCTCATCAGCAGGGAGGTACCACGAACCACAGTTCTTGTTTGCAAGCCAAGGAAAGGTTCTGAACTGTTGAGTTTTTATAACATTGTTGTGATCTTCTGACGCAAGTATTGCGTCGAATACACGCTGTTTTAGGCTATGAGCATCCCGATGAATCGATAGTAGCCTNGGGAGGTACCACGAACCACAGTTCTTGTTTGCAAGCCAAGGAAAGGTTCTGAACTGTTGAGTTTTTATAACATTGTTGTGATCTTCTGACGCAAGTATTGCGTCGAATACACGCTGTTTTAGGCTATGAGCATCCCGATGAATCGATAGTAGCCTATTCCGTGCGCGATAAGCCAGCTTTCGCTGTTGACGGCTGTTGATGTTTGTTGGTTCATTGCTGTGCATTTTATTTTAACAAGATGTGTCTTCGTGGTTTATGATGGCTGAACTTAGAAGTCTACAGCTTAGCCCTCCATGAGCCTCTGCCAAGACCAACATTGATACTGTTCGGTCGCTATCTTCTAAGCCTCCTTCCACCGCGTAGGGTGGTCAAGGAATACTAATAACCTCATTCATTATGCAGCAATCTCAGTGGCTTGTGCTCTCTTGAGCTTTGGTGGTGGAGAGTGGCCCGTGACCTCAAGAAAAGAAGAGAAAGGAATCGAGTAGGACTTAGTACGAATTTTTGCGCAGTAGAACGTATCTGAGTAAAGGTCACAAAACTCTGTAGACAAAAGAGTGATGACCATGACCGCCAGTAGTAAGACATCCACAACTCAATAATGATCAGAGTGAGCGATCACATCTACTAAAATGAAAGACGACGAAGGAGGAACCAAAGATAGCGTTTCCACTGCGGAATTGCTTGATTTAATTCAAGCCGATGTGAGTGACCGGTCGTATGGCTCAGCTACAGCTAATACAGATGTGAAACAACGTAGTAGCAATAATAACGACAATAGCTTTTATAATGGCAGAAATGGTAAAGACAGCTTTAATCGGGTCCACTTGACGCCTCATTCATATGCGCAGACGCGTAGTGCGGCTCACGATGATGAAGAAGATGACGATGACCCTGACGATAATACATATGGAGATGACGAGGAGAGCACAGTTGCCGAATTATTAGATTCTTATAGCACTACAAGTGGAATCAGCACTACCAATCAACGCAATGCAAATAGCAGCAACAATAATAATAACAAATCTACAAGACCAATAAGACAGCGTATGCCATTAGATGGCGGCTACGGTGGAATGTTTGCCCCAGGTACCGGAACTCGCAATTACAGTGCATCACGATTGCAAGTTAATGGAAATGAAGATAATGATGATGGCCTCATCAGTCATACCGATGATCAATCTCAATTTGATGGAGTGAGTGCATTGACGCATTCCATTATTGGAGATGATAATTATACTGCAAAATCGGGGTATTCATTAACATCCAAAATTTTTTCGGCTGCTGGTAATAGGAGAAAAAGTACAAACAACCCATATTCTTCGGTTGGTAGCACTACACGAACGATATCTTCTTCAGCCTCGGCATCAACAGGAACTACCAGTGTCAAATCATCATGTCTTGACAACTTGTCATTATTTTATCTCAATATGCCATTTAGACTACGATATTTCATACAGTTATTTTCTATAATGGGTGTGCTCATGATTGCATCACTCAACTACTTTATTGCCATGGAACATGTACCAATGGATTCAAATAGTAACAATATCAACCTATCAACATTAGAAAAGAAGAAGTTTATTATTGGAGGGGGGATATCAACCAATAAATTACCCATTCTTCGAGTTCGTAACCCATTGGATTTTTTGCATAGCAGGAACAAATTATTGGATAGAGCTACTGAGAAATTAGGGCAAAGTACACGCTACAAGGGAAAACGAATAGGGGAACAATCACCATTTGCGCTTGGGTGGAAGTCTATGCCACGACAAATTTTCAATGACTTTGAAACTGGACTGAGTGATGATAAGAAAACAATCAAACATGTCAACGCTGTCAGGAAGAACAATAATCAAGCAGCACGATTGCCACCCAAGGGTACTGTGGCGTATGTGTTATCTTTGACATCATGCGTCATACCACGAAATAATGCACAAAATTTCTTTCCATACTCTCCAAATCAACCAATGGAAGACGACCACTTTCGTGATTTTGCAGTAATGCTCCGTGCTATGATTCACTCACAGAGTTATCAAAATTCATCCTCAGAGAGTAGATATGATTACAAGATGCATGCAATTATACACCCACAAGCAAAAAAGTGCTCGGGCACCGATAGATCTGTGTTGCTTCAGAATTTGGGTTATCATGTGTCTATTGTATCTTCTCCTATTGATAAATACCAGCTGAAAGGGTTTGATGATGTTTCGAAGGAAGCATTGGAGGCAGACGACAATGACATTCTAGCCGATTTCACAAGGCTACACTCCTATGAAATGGAAGATTACGATGCAGTTGTGATGGTTGACTTTGATACATTAGTTTGGGGTTCTATTGATGAAGCATTAGATTTAATCGTAGACAATAAGGATGATGGAACAAGTGATGGCGCAAGCAGTAGTGTTGACGCAGTATTCTCATGGGAGCATGTACCGTTGATGAAACACCCAGAAGCAAAGGCGTCAGTGATCAACATGTCCTTCTTTGTGCTGCGACCGTCCAAGAAAATGTACAATTTGCTACTGGCAACAATAAAGAAAGCTCCATTTTCGGCAACAAGAGGATGGGGATCGACAGGTCGTGGTCCATTTCCTGGTTGGATGACAACGCAAGGGTTCTTAACCTACTTTTATGATGAAGTGAGCAATGGAGCAAAGGTGGAAATGAATCGATGCTTTTTTGGCAATACCGCTGAATCTTCATCGTCAATGTTGATCACCAATGGAGGAAATGTTGATTGCAACTCAAGTCCGAAAGCCTCGAACCAATGCAATGATTGCAGTAAATCCGCCATGGATGAAGTGCGTGTTGCAGATCTATCGTACTGTCATGCACCATGGGTGTGCGGCGGTGATACCACATCATCAGCTGATAATTTGATGTCAGGCTTGTGTCGCAAATTTAATAACAAATGGTTTGCTGGACGCTTGCAAATGGAAGATGTCCACCCTCAGCTCCAAAGAACAATAGGAAAGTTATGTATCGATGGCGAATATCAACCGATGGTTGTGGCAGAGCATAGATGAGGATGTTATACCACTTCATTGCTTCTTGTCGGCAGCATTGATACTTTGCATCAAGCTGACCGCTGGCATCACCTTCTGCTCTAGGGTTCTACGATCATAACTCTCTCTTTGCATCTGCACTGAGTGTCCCATGTATAATGCGAGCGCCTCTAGCTCCTTTTCCGATGCGTCTGAATTCTTTCTGACATGCGTAACAATCATGTCTCGAAGGAGATGGGGATTTGTCTTCTTTTGTTTATATCGGTAACAGCACCTGCTGACGATCTGATACATAGAATTCGGTGTTAGTGGGTTGCCTGTCTTCGGTTGATGGAACAGAAATGCCGAGGGAGACGGCTTATCCTTTGACTTCTTAAGTAAACATGGCCTCCAACGCTCAATGAAATCATCAATTGCTGGTGTGAGGGATGGAAGAAGCGGAAGGGGAGGTCTTTCGCCATACGTCTTTCCGGTTTTGTAGTCATCGGC
>JALLBI010000170.1:0-17576 GCA_036940125.1 Mediolabrus comicus
AGTTGGTTGGGGAGTTGACTCGGTGGGCTGTGGAGTTGGTTGAGGAGAAGGCGGAGGAGTTGACTTAGTTGGTTGCGGAGTAGGATCACCATCCGTTGCAGCTGGAGTTGGGGCAGGGGTGGGAGCAGGAGTGTCTTCAGTGATTGCATCACTTGGCTTTGGTGTCGGTGATTGCGTTGGTGGACAATTGACATTATGATCAACTGAGCAGTAAGGCACGATATTTGCCTGACACCAACTAGTGCCACAAGTTTCATCTTTTCCGCAGTCGTTATCGTTTCTGCACCCACATTCAAAACCAGACATTGAATAAGCTTCGTAGCACCAAGGTTTGCTGCTTTTTGGATCACAACCATTCGATGTGTTGATTTCACATCCGCAGATACTGAAATCGTCTGCATATGATTTATGACAAACCTTGCCGCAGGAACAATCACTGTCCGAGAAACAGATCCTGTCAGAAACAGAGTAGTCACATGAGGGATTCGGAGCAAGCGATTCCTCGCAGTCAGGCATCATGCATGCATCAGTGAAGTAGCACAGCCAACTTAGGGACTGACCATCAGATGAGCATTCACACTTCATAGAGTCGTACGTCTCTCCGCAGCATGTCTCTGATCCCACTGCACATTTGGACCCTTCTTCAGAGCACACACCGTTTGGCGTACATTCTTCAGAAGGTGGGTTTAAAGGTACCTCTACTGGAGAGAGTGTGATAAGTGCAGGAGGCTCCGGAGGGGAAATAGTTGGGAACAACGTGTCGTTCACACCCAACTCTACCAAGGCAGCGGCTTGAGTGTCGGTGGACCCTCCTCCACTCGATTTGTTTGCCCCGATTGATGCCGCAATAATAATTACTACGGTCACTGCAACGCCAGTTGTGATGGCGATTATCTTTCGACGGCTAAGCTTCTCGCGTATTTCAGCAGTCTCCTGCTCAAGCTGCGCAAGCTGCTGCTGTACGCCAGCGGTTTCGACGTCGGTAGGCTGATCTTCTTCCATCATCTTGCTCTTGAATATAATGCAATTCAGACGGTTAAAACGCCAACAAACTGTTCTCCTCTTGACCTCGCCGTTCGGAAGGCGGGCTTCCCTTTTTTGTTGGGGCGCTTGTGTTGTCGCCTGGCTCGGGCCCTTCTAATTCCTACGTACGTGAAAGATGTAGGGGTATAGTTTTAGATGAGATCAAAAGGGGTACTTACTTGACACTCAATTATATAACATCACACTTAGGTTTGTTTTTACCCTTTTATTGTTTTGATGAAACGGGTGTATTTATTTTTGTTCAGGTTCGGTTTCCGTTCACACTTACCTATCTCTTTCATCATGTGCCTTCTGCATTCTCTCTATTCTCCCCGAACGTACAGGGAGGCATGTTCACCCAAAAACTGTGTTCTGTCCACATATGCAGAAAAATAATGAGAGTTTCCCGTTGCCTAAACTTCTCTCTCTTAGAACATTACTTTTATGAATATACTGAATTTGAAAACCTACTTAGCACTTCCCCTGTACCTTAACAAATTCTTAGCGTGAATAATATGATGGCTTGACCTTCCCCCGATCTCTCTGTCAGCGCTAGCCATCACAATAATATGAAACAAATACTTTTTCAACTCTCTCCACTTGATAACTCTTTAACACTCAAATCAGTGGCAACCATCATCAGGGCACGGTGGACCACAGCTGCTGTAGTCTGCAAGCGTCTGATTAAGCCAGGTCTCTTCAACTATGCCGCAGTTGCCAGGTCTGGTGTACTTGCATACCGTGACATGACAGTACGGACCATCCTCGTACATTTGGGTAATGTTGGATGCACAGCCTACATATCGGGTTGGCCTCCACATTGCTTGCCTGTATACCCATGGAGCATTCACTGGATCATTCCAACTGTTAAACACCCATTCAGGCTTTACATACTTTTCGTTGTACCCAACAAAAGTGGTACGAGCAACATTTTCGCCCCAAGGATCTGTATTTGCT
This sequence comes from Mediolabrus comicus, assembly GCA_036940125.1. Classification (NCBI taxonomy): domain Eukaryota; phylum Bacillariophyta; class Thalassiosirophyceae; order Thalassiosirales; family Thalassiosiraceae; genus Mediolabrus; species Mediolabrus comicus. The sequence goes on from JALLBI010000170.1 coordinate 1,981, forward strand.
GGTCCAGATCCGCAAGTAGGAGCAATAGAGTTAGCTCTGTTGGCTGCTGCTTGCATCAGGCTATCAGACCATACCATGGGTGCAAAGGTTACATTGTTCTCCTCGTAAAAGGTTTGGCGGGCATCATTATGCTCCTTGAGCCATTGAACGCTTGTTTCAGCAGTGGGAGGCTTGTAATCAGTCCTGATGATATAGGCTTCAGGTGATTGGAAATTCGTTCCACCTCTTACCACCTCCTCGCCGCTAACCTTCACAAAATAGTATCCCCTGTCATCACCACAGCATTTGCGAGAATCATCTGTCACAGTAAAAATATAAGAGCCTTCTTCCACGCAAGCAACTTGATTATGAGAATCTTGCCCTTCCAAGTCTCCGGGCATTACCTCCATGTATGTCGTTGATTTGGATCCAGAAACTGACAAGAGAGTGAAACCTGTCTCTTTGAGACTCCCCTCCTCTTCCGTTACGAAATCCACTTCGATAGAGATAGTACATGTTGGTTCATTAGATGGAGAGTCGCTTAGATAACTTGTGGGGGACGTGGATGGATGTACGGATGGTTTGGGTGTTGGCTGAGCTGAGGGCAACATACTTGGAGTGCCTGTTGGCTGGCTTGTTGGCGACACAGATGGGCTTGGCGTCAGCTGATCAGAAGGCAATGATGTAGGACTCTGTGTAGGTGAAGTAGAGGTTGGTTGGTTTGACTCAGTTGCAGCTATAGTAGGAGACGCCGATGGCTTCGTGGATGAAGGCAAAGGTGTGGGCGATGATAATACGGGCGTGGCCGTGGGAGGAGATACAACCGAATCTAAGGGTTTTTGGGTTGGATCACCTGAGGAGATAATAGGGTTCACCGTCGGCGTTTCAATGTTAGTTGGCGAGTCAGTTTCGTTAGAATCAGATGCTGGGTTGGAAGTAGGAACAGGAATATTGCTGCTCGTTGGGGCTGCAGTGGCATTGCTTGTCGTAACCTGTGCCGTGGGAGCTGCAGTAGTAGCATTACTAGTAGCAGCATCGGTAGGTGCATTGCTTGTATTAGCCTGAACTGTCGGTGCTGCAGTTGCATTGGGCGAGTTGGTTTGTGATGGCGCAGGAGTAGGGCTGGGGCCATCGTTTGAGCAAGCATCTGAGGTCCATCCTACTCTAAAATCGAAATTACATCCTTCATTGCAGCATGCTCCACTCTTCAGCTCGGAGACAGTACAAAGACGCAACCCCATTTCTTCACATCTAGACACTGCGTCCGAATAAGTTGCTGCTACGTAACAGGTTGGGCCACGGGTACATGTGAGAGAGTCATCAGCCATACTGCCACTGCAACAGTTGACAGCTCTCGGGACTATGGGGGCATCCGGAAGGCAGATGGGGGCAACTTCTTCCTCGCCATCTTTCAAGCAGCCATCGAAACCAAGGTGACCTTGAGGAAGAGGAATTTCACTTGGGGTAGATGTTGGGCTGGAGTGATTAGTGGCCACTACAATAACCGTCGGATCAGTGGTAGTTGAGTTACCTCCACCTGACCCACTTCCTGAGTCTCCAACACCACTTCCTCCATCGGCTCCTCCGCTGTCAGCTTCACCTCCATTATCAGTAGCCACGCCACCGTCGCTTGAACCTGCTTCGCTTTCGCCACTGGAACCTCCAAGTGATCCAGTCTCTTCGGATGATCCACCATCAGTCACACCATCCGGAGTAGAATTAGTAGTACCATCACCTCCTCCGCTGCCGCTAGCTCCTCCATCGCCCCCACTTGTCCCTGTGCCACCTTCACTCGTACCAGAAGTAGAATCAGTAGTGCTGTCGCCTCCTCCGCTACTAGCTCCTCCATTATTTTCTTGACTACCACTCCCTGTTCCAGAGGAAGAAGATGCCGAATCACCGCCATCAGCTCCATCTCCTCCGCTGCTAACTCCACCATTGCTTCCGTCACTTGTGCCGCCAGTATCTTGGCCACCACTTCCTCCTCCTGTGCTCCCATCACTTACTGTGCCACCGCCATCAAGAATATCACCGTCAACTACCACAATCTCAACAGCAGGTTCATCTTGACCACCAGATCCACCATCGGTGATACTGTCAGCACCGTCGCCACCAGATGGCCCACCACTTGATGTTCCATCACCACCACTTGTAGTTCCTGCCGACGAGGACGGAGAGGAGGGGTCTGAACCTCCTTCAAGATCACTAACCAAATCAGATACAAGATCAGACACATCAGATACAAGATCAGAATCAGGACCACCACCTCCACCACCAGCCTGAGTTCCCACAAACGTAGGACGGTACGTGCTAGTAGAAGGGACACCAGCTGGCGTGGGTGGTTGAGTTCTCGAGGCAACTTCTTGCTTGGCAGCTTCAATGGACCGATCCCTATTATTCCTCTGAACAAGTAGGGTAGACCCGACAGCCAACGCTGCAATGGCACAAGCAGCGACGAGGGCCATCAACACATAGATACCCTTCCCACTTCGTCGGTTAAGCTCGCGGATCTCCCCATCATCGTAATCTGCATCTGGAGGCATCATCGCTCCTCCTTCTACCACTCCAGACGTAGCTTCTTCTGGGGGTGGTGGTGGAGGAGGAGGAGCTTCATACTCCACGTCTACACCCTCTTCATCGGCATCGAAGTCATATGTGCCATTCGGAGTTATAGAGTCATTGACTGCCTCGGGATATTGTGAGTATTCCATCTTTCTTCTTTCAATCCAGATCTATCTCTCTGTGGTGTGGTTATGGTTTGATTTGAATTGATTTCGTCGATGTTATCGACAAAAATGGTGAGCTGTGTGTTTTGGAAGTAAATTTTCACTTGTTCTTTGAAAATTCTCCCGCGCTCAAATTGGAGACTCCTCGGCCGTTTAACGGCAACAACGGGAAAGAGGAGAAGGGAAAGTGACACACCTAAGCAGGGTGTGCATTTAACCTGTAAACCCAGCATGAAACGATGTGTACCTCCTTTTGTTGTCGCTTTCCCCTTCCCATCCTCTCGAAGCACGACTGAGCTGCCTTTTGGCAAGATTGCGATTGTGGCGCGACGGAGTGATCCCACCTACCACACCAATGATCTTACCACGGCTTGGGTTGCAAAGAAGAACAGTGTATGTAGATAACATGGCGGACTTGATGACAATAGGCTACTTGTATCGTGATCGGCGGTATGAAGACGATGATGATGAGAGTGTTCCTGACACTAACTTCGACTATGATACAGAGACGGTAGACTTTGATGCACCGCCGGTGGATCAACTACCAGCGGAGCCGGAGCCACTACCACCACCAACATCGGCTTTCAGTGGCGTTTATGCAGGTGAACATCAAGATAATGATGATGATGAACTTCGACAGCTCAGCAATCGGCGTGGGAAAGTGAAGTGTTGGGTCCTGATCATCTTTGGTTTGCTTGCTGCATGTGCATTGGCGGTCTCATTAAGTTTCTTCCTCAAGCCTACCAATGAGTCAATTGTTGCAGCGGCCGAGGCGGGTTCAAACCCATCTTCTTCAAGCGTATCCGTACCAACTGCACAGCCAGTCCAGGTATCATATCCTCCAACTTTTCGAGGAACAGGAACATTATTACGCACATATTCTCCTACATTTGTTGGAACTAATGGCAAAATTACAGATTCGCCCAGCAGCACAACAACAACAACTTCTTCTTCTGATCCTCCATCTTCAGGAAACACAACAACAAATTGTACTCCAGGTGGTGTGTGTTCTGAACAAGAGTCTACATCATGTGCAGTGGGAACAGAAAGTTGCTGTGGCAAGACTTATGATTCTCTTGTTTGTGAATGCTTCGATGGAGAATGGCTTTGTAGAAATACTGATGCATGCATGATGCCTAATTGTGATGATGAAGTAGTAACAACAACTCCCACGTCCAATCCAACAGCAGCAGTTACGGAGGCTACAGTCAAGACTGAACCTCCAACACTTGTCACTGAAACACCTCAGTCTAAGCCTACACCATTACCAACGAAGAAGCCGTCGTCACTTGCTCCAACTCCTTCTCCTTCATTATATCCTTCATTGAGTCCTTCTGCATTGCCATCCAAGGAGCCAACTATGAAGCCAACAACTACATCACCAACATCTAAACCTACACCACAACCAACTCCGTCCAAATCTCCAACAAGTGGTCCAACATCTTCTCCGACAACAGTAGCTCCTTCCAAATCTCCCACTAATGATCCAACATCCAGTCCGACAAAGCAGCCGTCAAACGCTCCAACAACAAGCGATCCAACATCTTCGCCAACCACAGTAGCTCCAACTAATAATCCGACATCCAGTCCGACGAAGCTGTCGTCCAAAGCTCCAACAACAACCGATCCAACATCTTCACCAACACAAAGTCCAACAAAGACTTTGCCTACAGTAAGTCCAACAGCTGTACAGGTCCCTACCCAAGGTATAAATGACACAGAAAAGAAATACTGTGTCAACATTGTAATGACCACCGACAATTATCCCAAGGAGACTGGGTTCTCCTTCCTTTCACCATCAGGTGAAGTGTTGTTTCAACAAAAGAAGGGATCCATGAAGGAACAGAATACAGAATACCCTGCAAATATATGCGATCTGGAGCCAGGTAGTTATGAGCTTGTAGTGGAAGACGATTGGGGTGGACAATGCTGCTCAGATGGCGAAGGCAAATATGTCGTTGATATTGATGGCCAAGTCATCCTAGTTGGTGGCAGATTTCCCACCTTTCAAACTAAAATTGTGTCTCACGAAATCATTGTTGGTTTCGATCCAGATATGAGTGAGACGGATGTGGCATTTCATAATGCTCACAACACGCGTCGCAAGGAGTTCCATGAAAGTCAGGGTGTCCTTTATAGGCCTATGGCATGGTCACCGGCCTTGGCTGCGTCGGCACTTAAGTGGGTGACTGAGAATGCACCGACTTGCACTGACACCCCCGAGGGCGGAAATTACGGGCAAAACATAGCTTCGCAAAGACTCTCGAATCCAGCAGATTTCAAGCCACCTGTGAATGCGGTAGGTTGGTGGTCTGACAAATACGGTGCGGACTCGACATGGCCTCAAAATATGCAAATGACTGCCGTGAATTGGAGGAGTGCATTGTATGTTGGCTGTGGTACTGCTGTTGCCGAGATTGAAGATAGCGATCCTCCTCGTTATTGTCAATTGACGAATTGCAGATATGCTCGTACAACAAACTGTGATGCAAATGCAGATAATTGGTTATCCTCAGTTTTAGATGATAATGCACCACCTTGCGGCGTTCTTTGTCCTGAAGCTGATGAAAGTGGTGCTATAGTAGAAGGTGCATGTCATGCATAGGTTAGATGATGTTATTCGCGGAAGCACTTCCAAAGAGTTAATCTTGGAATTAGATTTGAATTGATTGCATTTAGGTACAGCTTATACATTAGTAATGACAAAATGAGTTGCTCTAAGTAAGTGATTATAATCTTCCTTCTTAATACAAATAAACCTAACAAGTATTGACGTAACATGAGATTGTCTATACCTCGACTTGTCTGAGTCATGTTCTTCAGCCTAAGCTACATCATCTTTGTCTTCGCCATCAGCCCTTGTATCATCTCTCAGAGCATCAGCTGTGACCGTGCTAGCCACATGATTGACGGTATGGCTGCCCACCGACTGTGAATTCGACCACATGCCTGAGGTGCCAGGTCGATTGTGCGTTTTGCTCAGGAACCTGACAACTTTGGGCACAAAGATGAGCAAAAGAATTGATGTGCAAACAACGAAAATGATGCCGCACCATACAAAGAAGTAGGCTGATGGATCATTGTAGACTATCACAAGGAGTGGAACTCCGACAATGAAAATCTGATGATATCAGTGAGCAAGAGGAATTACAAACAGAAACAGGCAAATTGGTGAACTTGAAGATCAAATCTCACCTGCAACATGGACATTGTAGCTAGCCCAATATATTTACTCTCCGAGAGTTCATCATTGATAGATCGTGCCTTGTATGCCTGCACATTTACAACAACTAATGCGGCAAAATTTAGTATTGCCAGTATTGAAATGAATACTTTCCATTGATCTCCCTGAGGGATACATCTCCCATATGTTTCTGAATTGTCTGCGACGACTCTTTGATAGACCATCGGGTCGACAAGAGTCCAGGATAGTAGTATGACGAAATTCACTGTCATGAGAATTGCAAATGGTAAGATAACATCTCTCTCTGTCACGACGACCCTTCGCATTGCAGATGATGCTTGGAAGACTCTGTTAATCCTCCATAGCTTGCTAAATAGTGAGGCGAAGATGAGTGAGAACCCCAGACAGACAAGCCACGGAGTAACGACGCATGCAATGTTGCATCCCCGTTCATCTGCATTGGTTTCGTTCACTCCCAAGGGAAAAATAGCGCTCGCTAGAACAATCACTCCCAATATGATAATGTCAAGGAAGATAGGTTGGCTGATTCGAACTACACGATGTTTCCGGTTGAGAACAACCCAGCCTCCAAAAAACAAGGCCAATGCAATAATTATGAACCCTAATGAATAGCCGACCCATCGAACGACGGAATTCTCGTTGGGTACACACTGGGCGCCATAACAAAGTGCGTCGACTGTTACATCTATCGTAGCTATTCCAAGAAACGTTCCACTTTGACTAATGATAGGTTGACTATATGTCACCATATTGATGTTACCAGCACCTGCATCGAAGTATGGATTCGTCCAATACCCTGATGTTTCCCCATCTCTCAAGTAAAGACATCGAGGTGCATTATACCATTCGGCTTCAGGAACAGATGTATTAGAATAATCATATGCAAAAGAAAGATCCATACTAGGACAAAAATCTGGTTGTAAGAGTGAGCATTTGTCGTAAACACTTTCATCCGGAGGTCCTCTAAATGCATATGGACTGTAAATAGTTTCCCCATTATTATTTCTATTCAGATCCATCACTTCCAAACTTTCTGCATCGGTAGCTTCCGAGGTACAATATGTGACATCGTTCAACAAACATTCATGTGACGCGGCTGGATAGGGTACACCATCACTCAATCCCTCAGTAGTAGTGAATACACCAGGTTCAAAGGCAATTGCAGACCCATATATTGGATATTGACTATAAAGAGTTGATTTTTCATCACCACCACCCTCTTCTAATATATTCGTTATTACCATATTTTGTAGCTCATGTGGATTAATTGTAAACTCATTTGTTTTATCATCGTAGAATACACGACCCAGTTGATTACCGATTACTTCGGCCACTCTAGAATGTAGTATAAACTCTGTCTTTTCATAATTCTTCCCTTGATCGTCAGGAAATTTTAGGGCACAAGCCTCTTCCACTGTTATACTATTGTTCGTCAGTGACATAACTTCTTTCTATCTTGATGCTATGAGGCATGGAGCGCTTGATCCCGAGTTAAAACGGACTTCCAAAGGAATACGACGTCCGACTGGGTGAATAACAAAGTGTAGGCGTAGTTTCACTATCGTCTGATGTAGTTAAGGCGTAGGGCTTGGGCGTAGGGGGGTCTCGTCTTCGTGAAGACGGAACATCATGCTATGTACTTATGGCATGTGGCATGGAAGAGGGAAGAGGAGAGAGGATCCGGCGCCCACTGGCGCCCGAATTGGGACTCTGAGCCGATTGGGATGAGATAGTAAGAAGCACTTGTGGTTGGGTTTCTATGGAGGAGTTAGATTGAATTGATCACATTTAGCTATTAAAATTTATGTTTGATGTCTTCAATTTCTTGACGAAGCGCTTGGGCATTCAACCTATTCTTCTCTACTATTGCATCATCAAATAAACACCCTACACCCTTTGTCTCAACTTGAGTATGATCCAATGCCGGAGTCATCGCTCCAACAAAGTAAGCCCACTCTTTATCATTCTTATACTCCGACATACGCCGAGCATCTTGTAATGCCAAGCTGACAAGCTTTTCAGCGCACCTTCCCAGGCATGATCCCAGCTCGAGGAGGTACTCCTTCTCTAATTGTAGCTGGAATGATTGATCTCCCTTCGAGTTCGGCGCAAGAAGAGATGACTTTAGTAAAGTTGTGATGTCTTCTTCTGGGTGAGACTTCATCGAAGCCAATCTGTCTTCTATGGCCCTGGATGCGTCTGCGCATCTGCATAGTCCCTTGGCTATTGCAACAGAATCAACAGAGAAAGTATCCATTTCCCTTTTGCTCACAATTGCGACGCGGCTGAGTAGAAACATCAGTGTTACATCAAGGCATTTTGCAGACGCTATAGCTTGATGATATTTACCCTCTGAGAATGTTGACCCCGGTCTGTTGTTAAAGGAATTGTACCTGTGTAAAACTCCTGCATCAGACGAACCAGTGGGTGGAGTAGGAAGAGGTGCACCTGCGTCAGATACTTTATCCCACCAAATGGGTGCATTCACAGAGTTTGTGGCGATTGTCTTCATTTGGGATGCATGTATTTTCTCAACATTGATCAAACCGATTGGCAATGGCGGAAGCAGCTCACTTGGAAAAGGGAAAGCAGACAATTCGTATGCAATGCTCAAAACACTGCGCTCCAGTTTCAACAGCTGCTCGTCGACATACACCGGCGAATTTTCCACGGCAGAAGAATCTGTAACCTTCCTCAGAGACGAGTACGTAAGGTACAAAGTCTCAAGGAACTTCATAGTGATTTCGACGTCTGCGGGAAACGATTGAAATAGTCTTTCCCCAGTGCTGCTATATTCTTTCAATATCTTCATCGTATCAATAGAGATTGAATGAAGGTCATGTGAAGGAAGCCTTGACGATAAGAGGACGTTCAAAAGGCTAAGGTGTCCGTCCAAAACAGGTGGTGACGTTAGTGACGCTGCACCATTAACTCCCATGTGAGAAGATAGATATTTTTTCTCCTCTGACGCATACGAATGAGAAAAAGATAGAATTTCTCTCGTAATTCCAGATTTTGCCAACAATTGAGCACCGTCAGCGTGCAAAAGAACCATTTGCTGAAGAAGATCTGCAATATAGTTATCATCAGCCGGAATCAACTGGGCCAGACGAGATACTGACTTCCGAATAGACTCGAGAGTAAATATCTTGCTGCAAAACAGTTCCACCGTGGAATCTTCCTGCTCAAGCGAGTTGAGATGCCCAAAGAAGGACGATAGACCAGATCTTGCGGCCAAAGCAACATTTCCACACTGTGCCTCATGTACATTTGAGTATCGATCTGGGTTTGCGAAAACGGGAGAAGCTGCTAAATTGAAAAGGTATGCCGTCGCATTGGCATAAATTTCCAATATGTTCAAAGGTATATTTTCAGAGATGATGCACCATGTTTCCGAGGAAGTCAAAACACGAGTGAGGGCACAACTCAGAAGGGCTCCACATAGGTCATTCGAGGCCGCACCAGGCTCACTATTAGCGCATGATGAAATAGCACCGATTAGCCACATACACACCCTAGCGGTATCTTCTTCAACAACACGGATGGCATCGGCTTCTTCGTTGCTTGATTCCAAGAGAACCTCCGTGAGACTAAGCGCTGCATTACAGAGCGGCATGGCACATTCTCCTCCAACGTCTTCTGCTACGATGTCTTCCGTTACACCTGACAAGCAGCTGTATTGGGCAAGGGCATCAAAATGACTTGGACTTAACAGCCTCAGAAGAATAGCAGAAAGCGTTTCTAGCACCAACCTCTTGTTCATTGCCAAATTTCGTTCTACCCGCTCGGTCGTCTTCAGAAAGACGTGGTAGCAGATAAAAACAGTCCTTACTGCATCGCTCCAAGCATGGCAGGCGTGAGAGCTTGCACATGACCTTTGGACGAACATATTCCATGTGAGAGCCCACTCTCGTGCGGCCTCAACTGATTGCTGACTATCAAGGTACCCAAGCAGGCGACGAACATCCACAATCTCATATCCGCCACAAACATCTGCTACTCCATTCAGTGGAATCTTTGACTTGTGAAGAGCATCAGCTGGAGGTTCCCATGAATGAAGTTTCTGCCAAATACTACCTTCTTTTGCTTGTCCCAGTGGTAAGTCTATCAACGCTGAAAGGAGTAACGGGTCTCGATGAGACAAAAGCAGCGAAAGAAGTGAATGGAATTGGTTCTTCCTCGTCGACCCTTGTGCATTCATAAGGAATCTCATTTCAACTGCTAGTCCTTTCAAAAGCCAAGCCATGCTGTGGAGGACATCGTTATTTCTTTTGGAAATTTCTGCATCTTGATCTTGGTCATATCGAAAGTAGCGGGATACCTCATGCAGAATTGATGGAGCCGAACCACCTCTTTGGCCCATATAACGCACAGCTTGAGAGTGCCAGAAGTTTGACCGGCGTAGTTTTTCCGTTAAGTAGATCTGTTGTGCTCGAGCGAGTTCCGGCAAAGCTCGACGAGACCCAAGCTCACACACTCGAAAAATTAGTTCAAAGCATTTTGTTGCCATTGATGATGATGATGGGTTCATGACAAAATCGATGTCCGCAACAAGATCCAAAATTACATTGAAGCAGTTCTGCCGAGATCCACTCAATCCAAGCATCATCAGTGAAAAATTGAGGCTGGAATTACTCTCAAGCCCAATGTTTGATAAAATTAGATCCAAAATAACATCTCTCAGATTTGAATCGGTGTAAGTCTCGGGAACAGGAAGAGATAAGCCTTTGGAGAAAGCTCGTGTCAACCCTACGCCATTAATATCATCTCCGCATAGAGACCGAATAAAATCAGCTTGGGGAATACCCTGGGAGATGTAAGAGATGATACTGAATGAACCTGCCGCAATACCTTGGGGGTTGACCAACGAGCAAGCGTTGTATCCAACATATTCTGCAATAACTGGAAGAATTTGGTTCGTTCTGTGTAATGCAAAAGAGCTTGTTGTCAGAAGCTGTGACATTTTCGACAGGTTGATCTTTTGCTCATCAACAAATCGATGAGTCATGGAGCCATGGATTGGTCCTTTGAAAAGAAGAGTTGGAACAATACTCAGTGATGCATTTGAATTCTTCAGAGACCGTAAAAAAGCTTCTTCTCGTGCAGCCGCGGCGCATAAGATGCGAAGAGACATGACAAGAGTCCGTTCTCTCCATAGAACCGCATCATCTAGTGCCGCCCCTTTCTCATTCGTGTCCAAGCAACCCCCGTCAGAGCATGAAATCAGGAGAAGAGGATTGATCGGTTGAATCATTCCTTGTTGAACTGTTGACAGTGATTCTCTATAGGAAGCTTCGTCCAGTACATTATGACGTTGTTCCGCATGGAAGAACATACTGTTCTTTGTACAGGCAAGGTTGGGAGGAGTCTCACGGAACAGAGATGTTGCGAGGGACTCTGAACTAATCATTTTGTTACATTCCTGCACACCGCTTGCACCACCGTGCTCAGCAAGCAACTTCATAATAATCTTGAAGAGAAGGCCCTTATTCGTAGACAAAAGGTTCACCATTATGCTGAAACCAGGAGTCTTAGGGAACGGAACTTTGTTTCCGAAGGATGCTTCAAGCATTTGACCTCCACCAGCAGGGTTCATTGCATTATCTGGTGAGTAGATAAACTCATTCCTGAAGTCTTGGATAGCGGCGTTCATGTCAACTTCTTCCAGATCATCTCCACTGGAAAATATCTCTGGTATCATCGATGCTAGGCCTGATTCTGTCCCCGCGGCGTTCACATCTGCTTGATACTGAGCTTTCATTTCATCAAACGTTTTCTTCTTCGATATGGAGGGTAATATGGGAGGTACAACATAGCGCACCAACACAGCTTCCACAACTTCCATTGCTCGGTTGATCAGACGGCACTCATCTGCAACGGAGGCAAATGGCAAGGGTTTCACATTCTTTGCCATTCCCGTCGCCCGAGGAAGGACAAAATCAACTGCATATTCGATATACGGAGCAACACCTGGTCGTAAGCGCCATTGTGACCCTAGGTTGGAAGGACAACCTGCATGTTTGATCAGTGTAGATAAAAGAAACAGGAAACCCTCAGTTGCAGGATATGTACCAGCTTCGGCTTCTACATGCTCAAGTTGAAAAACCATCATGTATTCGTTTGCTTGAGGGAAACACGCTGTAGGCAAATCCCCTTGATTCTGTTTGCGTCCAAATGCGGATATTGATGTTGTAGCACTTGTACCAGCTGCATAGGAGCTGTATTGAGATAAAAGTTTGATCGGTATGAATTGACATAGTTCCAACAACTCCCACGCCCTTAGAGCTGCACGTGATTTCTTACTTTCTCCTGGTGACACTACTTGCACCGAGTTTGGGTCTGCTCGTATCAAATTCGCAATGGCCATAAACGCAAGACCTTGAATTTCAGGTGGAATGGGTACTGTTAACAACGAGAATAGGATCTCTAAACTCCCGTCTTGATATGATGCTCCCGTTCCGTCGCTATCATTTGCTGGTAACTGAATGGAAAGGATGTATTCTCTCGCGGCAGAAGATCTTGTTGCCACATTGGAAATAAGACAAAGCACTGACATCAGTGTACTTCGTCCAACATCATCTAACTCTTTGTGCTTGGTGTCTTTGCTGGAATAGGACGATGATGAGGTACCTTGACGTGAATTCATAGGTGAAGATGCCGACGACGAACTGTCACCGCTAGTGTTAGCGTTTTCAGATCGACTAGCTCCGTAGTAATAGGACGTAGAAGACTCTGGGTTGTCCGAAGTAGAAGAGCGGCGAATGCGATCAGACGACATATTTTTGTCACTATCCTCCCCTTCGTCCGGGCTCAACTGCTCCGCATACCAACGAACTGAACTCATGACATGGTTCCAATTGAAATGCATATGCCGCTCAGAATGAGCATTGATCATTTGACTCCCTGATAGGAAAGAGTGAACCATGGATGCGCCATTGCTCCCTTCCGAGTCATCTGTCCCACCCGAAAGTGCCAACGACGAAAGGAATGAGAGGTAAACGAATAGTGCCGAGTCACTCTCCGCTTGGATTAGATCCAGCATTCTCAAACAACGACTAGGAGCCAGAACAACCGACGCCTCCATTTTCCCATCTCCAACATCATGATGTTCTTCGGTCGTATTCCAAAATGCCTGTGCACCATCTGTATTACACGCACAAATGCATGATATTAATGCAAATACATCTTCTAAACAATCAGGACGATCCATAATATTCACGGGGCGTGGACCACCAATATCTTCCTCCACGGCATGTCCAGCCCACATCCCAAACTGACGTTTCTGATCCTTCTCCATCCATTCACTTTGTGCCAAGTTGAGTTCCTCATCGTACCATTCCTTCCGTGTTATGGGGACATTTCCGGTGTGGCAGAGTGAATCGATGTATTGTGCAGTAAACTCGGCAAAGATGGAAACGAAAAAGTCATATGTTGAGGCATCTTCGGAGGTTGTTCTATGAGATGATGAGGATGTGGCGGAGGAGGATGACATGGTCGAGGGCATCCCAAACGATGGAATAAGTGATAATCTTGCAAATGTTAATGATTTCAATTGAGATGCAACCATCAAACACTTGGAGAAGGTACCCTTCACATCAACACCGCCGCCACCGCCAACACCACGATGTGGAGGACTTCGATTGAGAGGATGTTGAGGTGATCCCCTTGGTGAAACCAATTGNAATCTTGCAAATGTTAATGATTTCAATTGAGATGCAACCATCAAACACTTGGAGAAGGTACCCTTCACATCAACACCGCCGCCACCGCCAACACCACGATGTGGAGGACTTCGATTGAGGGGATGTTGAGGTGATCCCCTTGGTGAAACCAATTGTGATGCTGCAGGACGTAATAGTAATGCATACGAAATGAGTAATAACCCATATATATCACGTCGTTTCCATGACTCTTCAGCACTTTGACTATTCGGGTCCAATCTTGAATGGATGGCTAATAACTCTGGTGTACCATCAATGCCCTGATGATCTTGTGGGGGGAACAATGCATTCCCAACCCCAAACGAATTTGGACCATGACTTTCTCGATTCATCAATACATGACGTGAGTCAAACGCACACACTATTGACATTAGTAGTGTTGATACACATTGGAGTAATTGAGGTTGACCCCGTCCCCATAGTGATGTGATCAATTCCTCATTCCATTCCTTCGGATCTTTCAATTTGGGCATGGGCAGTGATGGTGATTGCATCATCCATCCACCACCACTACTGCCACCGTACGGAGATTGATGATGCTGTTGATGCTGTTGCTGCTGCTGTTGATAATGTTGTTGATACCACGATGAATTGGCAGCCGAAATTGCATTATCATTCGTCATGTCCATGTATGGTGATGGAACATCCTTGAGCAATGGATCCAACAATGGTAATCCTGCTCCAATACCACCACCACCACCACCACTACTACTACCATTGGTCAAGTCTTTGACCAAATCAATAATAGAGGTAACCTCCCCAACAGTTAATTGGGTATGATATGCAAGGTAGAATAAACATTCCGAGGCTATCTGACGTTGCATTTGTGTGAATCCCAATAATGCATATTCCATATCTAAATTTTTCTTCATGGGTTGAGCTGGTGGAGTAGAATTATTAGTTCCAAATAGTCCTCCTGTACCACCACCACCACCACCGAATAGTTGTTGAGGCTGCTGCTGCGCCGAAGAAGAAGAAGCAGCAGCAGCAGTAGTAGAAGTTTGCAATCTCTTTACAATACTCTCCATCTCCAAGGTCAACTCCCGTACAGTCTGAATCAAATTATCCACAAGACCATATGATATAAGTTGATCGGTTGCTACCAATACAGCTGTAGACTTGTTGGTTGTAGCTGTTGTTCCTCCTCCTCCTTCTCTAGCACCATTACCATCATCCATTTCATTAGTAGTCTCATCATCTTCTTGAGAGATAATGTCAGTATATGCCTCAACACGATGACGTATCAAATTATATACCGTGGATAACAATGCCGATCGTTCGTGGAAGTAGATTTTACGTGCGGTTGATATAACTTTGGATGTTTTTTGTGATGNTGGTGGTGGATGTGATGATGATGATGATGATGATGATGTTGTTCCTATTATATATGATGGTGATGGTGTGCAACACCATCGCCATCGTGTATGACCGAGCGAAGCGAGGTAAGTATAACTGTTGATGGTACGGGTGGTGGTGTTGGATGATGCCGAAGGCAGCATCTATAATATTGTACATCATCCACCACCGCCATCATTAATATTATTTACAATGATGATAGATGGCGAGTGAGCCGAAGGCGAAGGAGCTAATAATGGTGGTGGTTCGTTCGAGCGCAGCGAGGACGAACTGTGATTATATTGATAATATTGATGGCGGTGGTGGTAATGATGATGATGGAGACGACGTTATTGGTAATGACGTCGCTTTGCAATAAAATTTGATTTTTCAAATGTGGATTTGGCCTTGAATTCCGGATTCTAACCCCCCTACCGAGTTGAATCGATTGGCCAAAACATTGGTATTTGGTCTTGATACTACCATTAATCGATAGAGCTTGACGAGAGGATTCCAAAACACTACTCCAATCCATAATACGAATACTACAACCAAAGATACAGCTGATTAGGTGAATTTGATAATAACAATCATAATACAACACAATATTATGATGATGTTATAGGATTA
>JALLBI010000171.1:0-16947 GCA_036940125.1 Mediolabrus comicus
ACCATTGTAAACTGGCCCCATGGACCCTAAGTACCTAAGTACATAGGGATAAACCCTTTTAGCTCCTTCTTTGTCGCGGACAACCCGGACAACCTTAATATCTTTTAGCTCACTTCTTTCTGAAGAAGCTGTCCGTGGGTAAGGCCTTCTCGCTACCTATGTTGACGTGGGCGGACAAAAACTTCAGGCAGAGGCATTGTCCTGAAGACCCCGATCTGTCCAGAAAGAAGTAAAAGGTAAAAGCCTTTCGGATCTCAAACACTGGAGAATAAGATGATTCCAATAAACTACTATGAAGTGGACTACTTGCTGTAATAATGATATCACACTCCAAAGATCTGTGCCGATCCTCTGTAACAAACGTAACGTAACTTCTCTCATGACTGATCAGAGTCGTCAGAGCGTTCTTCTTTTCTCTTCTTCGTTTTCTTGGCCTTGTTGTATGTTGGTGTTGGTGCAAGCAGAATTAACCGGCGTGCTCAGACCATCCATTGCCCTTGATAGTACAACTAGAAGTACAACTGATGAGAGTTCAGATTCACTAATAAATCATAAGCAGTCATAATATTATATCTCTAGAGAGACTGCCATGTTACTTCCTTCACAAAACACTACCACTACTTATTAACTAACGCTTCCCTTGTTGATGGGGCTTGTGCACACACCAGCACTGGTCAACAACGGCCTTCCACCGAACGTAGGGACGCCATACTCATTGGTTTGCAACAAGGGGGCAATTTTCTCAAATACCTTCTTCTTTCCAGCCTTATTCTCGGCATAAGGTTCTGCATCTTCTCCCTCAAAGTTGAACCCAGGAACCGTGACACGCTCACCAATCTTGGCTTCTACCGGGACACTTACCAACTTCACTACAGAGTGGTCTTCATTCGATGCACAAAGGACCATTCCATGACTGGGGAATCCAGCAAGCTTACGTTCCTTGAGATTGCATAATACAAGGACCATACGTCCCTCCAAATCCTCTTCGTTCATGTATGGTCTCAAGCCAGAAGCAATTTGACGTGGTTCATCTTCTCCAACGTCGATCTCCTCGCAGAATAATTTGTCAGCTTCGGGATGGGTCCATACTTTGTTGATGCGGCCGACACGAATGTCAAGAGCAGTGATGGGTGGGCCCTCATAGCCATCGAGGGGGTCGGCGACCGCAGGAGCTGCCGCTGTGGCTGCTGCTACTTCATCACTAGCAGCTGCCTTGCCATCCTTCTTACTCTCTTTTGACTGCTTCGCTTTATCGTCATTGGCTCCCTGTTTGGAAGCACGAAACTCCTCAGGGATCGAATCGCAAAAGCTCTTCAGCTTCTCCATCCTGGCCTCAACAGGCACAACACCCGCTGCTTCAGCATTCACGACAGTACCATCTTCTTCTGCCATGGCCAAAAGAGACATTTGCTTCGTAACATCTTGTCCACTCATCTCACCCGTAAGCGCCAACCTCACTGGGTGAAATAGATTCTTCCCCTTCACACCCTTTTCCTTCGCGAGTGCCTTCATCGTGGTCTTGTATGCCTGGGGGTACGAATTTTCATCTCCACCAACCTGGTTATCCTCAACAATAGCCTTGTTGGATCCATCCATAAAGGCGGCAAGCAAATTACCAGAGTCGGGCATGGGGAAAGATCCACTTTCATACATCTCAATAATCTTCATGGCGATGCCGTAAAAGTTACCCTGCTTCACCATCTCCTTGGCCTCCGATCCATCTTCCAAATCGGCAAATGTCGCGGGTAGATTATACCCCAATACAGTCTTGGCATTGGTAGCCGCATCTTGTAACGTTTCCATCATTTGCTTCGCCAATGCAGTAGAAGCAAAGACAAAGTCACGTCGCTTGGCATCATCGGCACCCTCCTTCATCATATCCATATATCCCAATTGTTCCTCAACCAAATGTAAGATCTCCTCAACCTCCATCCTTTTCAAATGCTGCGAATTTACCCACTTCAACTTATCCATATCAAACACGGATGGACTCTTAACAATCCTATCAATATCAAATGCCTCAATCAATTCATCTCTTGTGAATATTTCATTATCGGTCCCATCATTCCACCCTAGCAAGGCTAGGTAATTAATCATAGCATCGGGTAGGAACCCATCCAAACGGAATTGATTACAAGACGTGGCCCCGTGACGCTTACTCAATTTTTGTTTATCTTCACCCAAAATCAATGAACAATGTGCGTATCGTGGTCGGGGTGCACCAAGTGCATCCAATATCAATCCCTGTCGTAATGTATTGGTTAAGTGTTCCTCGGCACGGATCACAGTAGTGATACCCATGGATGCATCATCGACTGCAACACAAAAGTTGTACACCGGAACACCACTCGAACGGAGTAAAATAAAGTCACCAACTGTTGCCTCGGCATCCCATGATACAGTACCACGTACGGCATCTTCAATAACGACACGTGCACCAGGTGGGACCTTGAAACGTACCGTATACGGATCACCCGCGGCAATCTTCGCTGCAACTACATCCGGATCAGCATCACGCCACGTCCCATCATATCGAGGGGGAATCCCCTCCGCCTCCATCTTAGCCTTCATCTCATCCAATTCCTCAGGTGTACAAAAGCATGGATATGCCTTACCCTGCTCAATTAAACTTTTTGCAATTTTGGTATATAGATCCGAACGTTCCGATTGACGGTATGGACCATATTTGGCCAATGGCATATCTGGTCCTTCATCCCAAATAAGACCGAGCCATGATAGATCGGCCAGGACTGAGTTTTCACTTTCTGTTTGTTTTTGTTTGTATTGTTTGTATATACANAAGATTATACTCAATATCCATCACAACCAACCTATTGAAGCATGCTACACCCAATTATCATGTCTCTACAAACAACATATAAAAACCTCACCCTTGGTACTCCTAGCCAAATCCGTATCCTCCACCCTCAACACAAATCCACCATCACCACCACTACCCTCAAAATCCAATTGTCCCTTTTTCGCCACTAACCAATTATACAATGCCGTACGTGCCCCACCGACATGTAATGACCCAGTCGGACTTGGAGCAAATCTCATACGAGGGGGTAGATCGAGGATTGATTTACCCTTGTTTGGAAATAGTTTGTTTAGTTCATCGTCTCCTCCTACCCCCTGCTCTCCTACCACCTGTTGCTCTTGTTGTTGTTGTGTTTCTGTGGCGGAGTTGTTGTTGTTGTTAGTAGTAGTGGCCTCGGTAGTACTCATAAACAAAGCACCATCATTATAATTTCCCAAGTTGGATGCACGTGTGATAAGAGTGGAGACATTGTTCTTGAGTGCCTTTTTACGTCGCAGTTGTTGTGTGGTAGTGCTACTACTACTGCGGGATGCGGCGGCTGAAGTTGGTAAGGAGGAACTTTCGGTAGTAGTGTCAGATGTAAAGAAGTGAAGCTGCTTGGATAGTGTGGAGATTGCTACACGATGATTATGATGGGAGTTTGGTCTTGTAAATGCCTGGTGTGTGGTGTATGTATGTTTGTTTGTGGAATTTTTGGATGATGAAATATAATTGTGATGACAATGTGTAGAGAGAGAGACGTGAGTGTAAAGAAGTTAGTCATCATCTCAGAGCTATATTACGTTCATATTGCATGGCAATCACACACACAAGAAGAATACAGAGGTCACAAAAATAAAAGAGAAAGAATAAGAAAACTTACACAAACCAAAGAAGAGGATGATAAAGACGCATATAGTAGCGCCATGGAGGCCATGTTCAATTTCATATTTTCTATGTGATGATTATTGTTGGATGTCGTAAAAAAGGAAGGCCGCTCTTCCAACTTTTGTCGACTGCTGCTGCTCGTGACTGCTGTGCTGTTTGCTGCTGACCTCAACTATTACTATTCTGCACTAATTGCAAAACTGTATTTTAACGACTTATCACCAAGAAGAGAGGTAGAGAGAGATCTTATTGTTCTGTTGAAGAGATAGAGAGAGCCAGCTTGCAGACGTCGGCGGTGTTGAGTTGGAAGGTGTGAAGGGCGAGTGAGAGATTTCTTTTTGTTGAGTTTTCAAGTCACGCCGCGCCAAAAATATCCGAACTTGTGGTTCCACGTCACAGGGTAGTTATGACGCTATTACTATTGAGACAGTTGGGAGTGATGTTGTCACATTTTTGTTGATGCCGATAAGTGAGGAGTCCCCATATGAAACAGTATCTTTGACGGGGAGGGATCAGGGATCTGATGTTGGTGAAGGTGGCGAGAAACCGGTGGCAGCTCTTGGTAATGCTTCACCATCATTGCCTGGAGGGTTCTTGGCGTATGCAGTTGCTGGAGTTTCTATTGTGTTGAGTGCCGTCCTTTTTGCCTAAGGGAATGTTGATATCTGTGGGGAGAGGGGGGAGGAAAGGATGTGTCGACCTGTGTGGGGGCTTTACTTCCTTCCTTAGGGGTAAAGAGATCATTTAATGCATAGATAACTACGATCTAATAAGAGGGGAGAGAAAGACCGGCTGCCTTAGCGTGTGGCCTATGTTAGTTAACTTAAATGCGACTCAGCAAGATAGTGTTTTGAATAGGAGATCTAAAGATCAAATTTGCAATTCGCATGAGGCATAGAGGCCTTGGAGCCACGACTCAGAGAGGTGATCGCGTCTTATGACTAAAAACCTCTTGAGAGGGAAAGAGCCAAGACTGGGAGCACTACAACACTATGCAAGGACTTGCTCTCATTAGCAGCAGAACTAAGCTAAACCTCAAAGCAACTTTATACAAACTCAACAATCAATAACAACTATCCCCATGTCCACCTTGACCTTGCAGAAGAATGCGTCAAGAACTCTCTTACTTTCACCGCTAGCTCGTTCAACTACAAGTGCAAGTAATGCCAAGTTACGAACAGCAATACCAATGCATAGGGAGCTTATATTGCAGAAACAGGTGATTCGATATCAACGCAAACATCCACCCTTTACACAACTGTATGCTCAGGAATGGGAAGTCATACCGGGCTATTCACAATTTGGAAAAGGAGACTTGGTATTCAAGAGACCAGCTTTCGAAGAATACTTGGTAATAGAGACAAAATATATCCGGACTGACTCGGGGAAAACGGCTCAAAGATCACGAACGAGGAGTCGGAAGAAGGTAGTTGAACAAGCCTTACGGTATGGATCAATCTTCAAACAGCGTAATCCTGGAGCGTTGGTAGAAATTGCAACATTTACCAACGATGTTGGACTTTGTTCACTTGGATTCTATGAGAATTCATCTGATCTATTTCTCTCACCACGATGTTCAACTAATATATAATAAGAAGGCTAACACTTAAATTTAAATGCCCTCCTTATGTTGCCCACAATAGAAGATGATTTTCGGAACCTTAGTCTGATACAAACAAGTGTTGCTTCTTGTCAATTCGTCCTCTTACTTTTTCAATGCAACAAATTCATCACGACTCCATATGGTATTATTATTATTGTCCATAATCATAATGCAATACTCCTTCCAACTTCACAGCAAACAAAACATATGATGTAATAATATATTATCAATCCGATTGAGAAGCCATTTCCAATGCCTCCTTCAGCTGTACAATAGCCTTATTGGCCATTTCCAATGGTTCTTTTGTTTTCACTTTTCCATTCCCTACAACAACACACGCACAAAAATGAGATTTGTGAGTTTAACATATATTATTATTGCTAACACATTCATCATCATCATGATCATCTCTGTTATTTCTAATACTACTTACCAGGCTGATAATAAATAAACACATTATCATAAGAATACTGATCAGTCATTTGTAAACTAATTGCCAATTCATCTTTAACTTCCATCAAATCAAAATTCCCAGTTTCCTTGGCCAATTTTACCAATGTGTTCTGACTCTCACCTAAATTCCATAATTGATTCACTGGTGGTGTTTTGAGTATTGTACGTACTTTATCCCATTCGGCTGATTCGAGTAATGGTGGGATAGATGATATTTTGGTTAGAGAGGTGGTTAGATCGGTTAGAAGTTCCTCCTTGGATGAGGATGATGATGCGTGAGCGGTGGTTGGTAAGGAGGTGATGAGCAGTGTGGCGGATGAGGAGGATGTAATAATTTTGGAAAGGAACGATCTTCGTGAAGAAGGCGATGACTCGGAAGACGAGTAGAGAATAGTCGGTGTTGTCTTCTTGGTTGTTGCATCGACGGAAGAAGATATTGCTGCTGCTGATAGTTGCTGCGATGGGATGACGGTGAATGCAGCAGAAAAAACTTGAGGAGATGACGAGGAGCAGAATAAGGTGATCACTACTGCTGCCATGGCAGCGAGGCATCTAGCTTTGATAGAAGACGATAACATCATACACTCTTAAGCTGAAGATGGCCTCCTTTGTTACCATACTGTTATTGTATGAGAGATGTGCTGCTATCTTCTCTCNCTATCTTCTCAGCACTGATGACTCAAATAAAGCGTCTGCACCGTCACTCGGCTTTTATTGGGACTCTTTTTCTTTTGGGATCTACGTCATGTGTGTCTCATACTCAGACATTATTCAGCCTTTCTCAACGGAGCAGTAGATGCGTTGGATGCTGCCAACGAGCGTTGGATGTTGTCCTCTCCTCATAAATTATTGAGATCAACTCCTCTGCAAGCAAATAGTCTCCTCCCGGCGGTCGTCCACTACACTCCCAAACAATTACAAGCAGCAACGCATCCACCAATCCACCATGACCATCCTTAACGTTCGAGCAGCTTCTTCCAAGTCATCATCCTCTCATGTAGTAGAGCGCAATCGTCGACGCGTGGCAATGTCTCCACTCACATTGTCTCCAGCCGCCCTCTTGCTCCTACGTGGTGCCTCAGCACAAACAACTAACCATCACACAGCGGCCACTATTCCAGATCCAGCGAGCATAGATTGGGCACAGTTTGCAATTGATGTTGAAAAGATGTCGAATGGTGGAAACAATACAAACCATAAAGCTGAAAGAACATCTCTAACGCAGCATTCATTCGAAATCGATAATGTTGAGGATAATTCAACGCCAATTGTAACTCCGCAACCCACAACGAGTGCTCCAACTGCACTCCCATCTCAGTCGCCTACGACGGCTAGTCCAACCAATTTGCCTACGCCATTTCCGACGACTGCTAGTCCAACGCCTGCTCCCACTACAGCCAGCCCAACGCCATTTCCGACTACAGCCAGCCCAACGCCTGCTCCTTCAACTGCTGAACCAACGCCTGCTCCTACTACGGCTAGTCCAACACCTGTGCCGACTACTGCTAGCCCAACGCCTCTACCGACAACTGCATCGCCTACTCCCGGGCCACTTAAGATTATGGGATGCGGCAATAATGGGGATTGGAAAACTAAAGATGGCTGTACATATCCCTTGCAAGAATGTACTGGTGACTGCGATAATGATAATGATTGTGCAGGTGACCTTGTTTGTCATCAACGTGATGAGAATGAGCCTGTCCCTGGATGCATTGGAGGAGAACAAAATGGTTCAAAGACTGATTACTGCGTCCGTCTAAGTGGAGCAGGTGATGGTGGCGTCAGAGATGCTGGAGTGGTAACTCCAACACCGCCGCCTTCGTCTTCTACTCCAACCATTTCTTCTGCTCCAACTGTGTCCCCTGCCCCGACCTTTCGGCCTACACCAAATCCAACACCTAGGCCTACAGAACCCCGTTCTGAACCAGTCCGACTTCGTTTGTATTGGCACAAAAGTTATTATTGGCAAGAGACGAGACGTGAGACTTGGTGGTGCATGCAGTGTCGTCGTGGATGCTACGAGAGTAATAGCATCGAAATTGATCACTGTGGCAGCACAAACGACCAGAAGTTTCAATATTATGATGATGGTAAGTTTGAATATGTTTATCTCACACACAGTTTGGATCATCGATGAGCAATCCATCTTACATACCTTACGAATATTTTATCATTATGCCTCGATACTGTTACTTTCTTTAGGTACCTACCGTCCAATGAGTCGTCCTGATCTATGCTTTACTGAGAGAGGGTTTAACTCCGAGAGTAATCCCATTAGGCTCGAAAAGTGCAATGGTGATATAAGACAGCGATGGGATAATAGATCTGGATTCAACACAAACGGGACACCGTTTGAGATTAGAGCTGGACGAAGCTCGAACTATTGTCTGACACAAGCACACCATCCGAAAGCTCACGAGAAGGTGTTTCCACAGATATGTTCAAGAGCCCGAAATCATGATACGTCCCAGTGGGTTGTGTATTGATTCAATATTTATCTTTCTTTGCAATTTGAATTGTTTTATTTTCTTGTGTTATATGAGTCTTTTAAACTACTTAAATAGGAGTTTGTTACTTCTTGACAAAAAATGTACTTGATGTGGTAGTTAACTTGATCATTATCTCCCTCTCTAGAGTGCTCCCCTAGAGGTAACAGCTACCCTACCAGGTTTCCCTTTCTGCGAAACAACCTGGGTCACATTCTCGCTAATTTTACGATACGACACACATGACACGACACACATGACAGGCACTCGCTGAAAAAATGATACACATGTTGAAAAGCTCAAAAAAGCACCTCATAAAAAACCTCTCCTCATCACATCACCACCAAGCAAGTAAGAAAGAAAATCAAGCAACAACCATGACCATCCTTCAGGCAGCGTCTTCTTCGACTCGTACAGGACGTCAGCGCCGACGTGTCACAGCGGTGTCTCCATTCTCATTGTCTCCTGCCGTCCTCTTGCTCCTACGCTCTGCCTCGGCACAACCTGAACTGAAGAAATGCGGCAACAATGGGAAATGGAAGTTAGATGTAGATGGCTGCCAATATCCCTTGCTCGAATGTTCTGGTGACTGCGATACTGATAAGGATTGTGCAGGTGACCTCGTTTGTCATCAACGTAATGAGTATGAGGCCGTCCCTGGATGTAGTGGAGGAGAACAAGGCGCTGGAAAGACAGACTACTGCGTCCGTCCAAGTGGAGGTGCTGGTGGTGACAAGCAGCTGGTAATGGCATCGAGTATTATCTCTCCCACGCCAAGTGTTTCACCAAGTCCAACACAGCTACCCACCATTTCTTCTGGTCCAACACAACTACCCTCGATTTCTTCTGCTCCGAGCACATCAACTGCTCCAACCGTATCTCTCGCTCCAACTTTTCGGCCTACACCTAATCCAACACCCAGTCCTACACCAAATCCAACACCCAGGCCTACACCAGCACCAATCAATGTTTCCGACCCGGTCAGGCTTCGTTTGTATTGGAAAAAAGGCTATCGCTGGCAAGAGGTAAGACCGGACTCAAAACCCTCATTGCAGGGACAATTGCCACGCCAATTTTTTTTGCAATGGATTCCTCACTACTCCTCTCCACGGACACTCTCTTCCCCATTGACACTCTCCAATTTAGACGAGTCGGGAGACGTTTTGGTGTATGGAGTGTGATGGTAGTTGCAGCAGCGGCAAAAAAATCGAGATTAAGTGGTGTTCAAGTAGCGATAACAAGCAGAAGTTTCAATATTATTATGATGATAGTAAGTTTGATTTCAATACAAAATACACCACATGTCACATATTGATTGATTGGAAGTGAATCATCTCAACCTCTTCTAACACTGTATTTCAAACCTTTAGAGACCTACCGTCCAAAGAGTCGTCCTGATCTATGCTTTACTGAGAACGGATTTAATTCATCGTCTAATCCCATTAGGCTTCGAACGTGCGAACCGGGTAATAAGAAACAGCAATGGATAAATGATCCTGCATTCGACGAAAAAGGAAGGAAGCAGTTTGAGATTCATCCTGCTAGAGACAAAAGCAAATGCCTTACACAGCAGCATCATCCGAGATCTGGTGAAAATGTGTATCCTCAGAGTTGTAGCAGAGCTCGGGATCATGATACTAGTGAATGGATTGTTTACTGATTGCTGATTGAATAGTCGGGTTGCTGGGGTTTGTTTTGTGTTATGGGTTTGGTGTCTTTAATTATAAATTGTGTTTTGTTATCGTCATTCCGTATGTCGAATGATGTGTGGTTGCGTACAACATTCGCGACATACAATCTCTCTCAACCTTTTTTTCATTCCTCTACCCGAAGTTGAAATTCTTCTGGCAACTCTTGCTCCTCTAACCAATCACCAAACTTATCCAATCGCTTCTCATTCTCCTTCATTTCCTTCTCGGCATCTTCAACTCCTCCCGCGGTATAATCCGTAATCCCGTCCCAGAATGATGCCTCCACTTTCCTACCAATAGCACCTTCCCATACCTTCCCATTGAATGCCTTTACAGCATCACTGGCATCATTTGGTTTGACAAATTTGACAATCACTACTCCGGCAGGATGTTTGGAAAAGATTGTTATTTTCTCGACTGCACCGATCTCTTCACATTTGGTATGGATTTCTCTTTCTAATGTTCGTAATTGTTGTGTACTCTCATTATCATTCTCATTATCATCATCATTACCAAGTACCAACTCTTTGGGGTCAAACATATTCATTAATACAATGATACGTAACCCCTTTAATCCACCAGCAATACGACCATTCTCACCTTCATCCCATCCCACAGCCTGTATAGCTGCCAAACGTGCCACACGGCGCTTTGCTTCCGATATAACACGTCGTTGTTTCCTTTGTGTCCCTCCACCACCACCACCACTACCATTACCATTACTTGATTTGTTGTCACCAGTATTATCATCTCCACGCTGTTCAAACTTGGCACGTTGTACAGACAATATCGCTCCATCACGGAAAAGATTCTCATCCAAGATTTGTAATGCAAGTTCTACACTTTCGGGACGTGCATAACATATTGATGCATCACCCTTGAGTTCACCAACCTTACCATCACCATGACCATCGCCATCACTATTCTTGTACCGATACAATTTAATCTTGGGCTTTAAACTTTCTGGATCAATATCAATAATCCCCACCTTGGAAAAATACGTATGTAATTCATCCACGTTGGTATCATGTGGTAATCCGGTAATGTAAATCCAATTCCGTGCACTTTTGGCACTGAATTTTGGTTTATTCTTTCGTTTACGTTTCTTTGTTGCTGTTGCTGCTGCTGTTGCTGTTGCTGCTGTTGCATCGGCATCTGCATGTTGCCGCCGAACTGTTGCTGTTGCGCCGGCATGCAATAAGGCATCTGCATGCCGAAACCTCCAAATTGGGGCTGTTGCTGCTGCTGCTGCTGCTGATTCCCCTGCCTCATGCTTGGTGGTGGCGGTGGCTGCTTGCCCATTCGGCCCGCTTGGCTGGGGTTCATCGTGCGCTCGATGTTCTTGGGGTTGCCGTTCATTCGGTTTTGGAGCGTGGCATTGTTTTGATGCCCATTCAGGCGCTTCTCGCAGTCGCAGCTGTTGTGGCCCTGGTCAGCGCCATGGCTCCAGCAGTAATAATTCCCCTCGTAGATTCGCACGTTTGGCTGGCGTGGATTATTGTTTGCTCCGCCGCCGCCATTCCATTGGTTGCTGTTGTTGCTCCTCCAATTATTGTTGTTGCTGTTGTTCCAACCATTGCTGTTGTTGCCACGGTTGTTGTTGTTGCCATTGCCGTTCCTCTTCTTGTTATTATTCCAGCCGCCATTATTGTTGTTGTTGTTGTTGAAGCGGCTGTTGTTGCCGTTCCATTGCTGCTGTTGTTGCTGGCCCTGCATGTTGCTCATCATGTAGGCCATTTGCTGTTGGAGGCCAGCATTCGCTTGCTGCATCTGCTGGTTGGTGTGCGTCAATCCCGCGATGACGGCTTGGGTGCTGTTGTGCGCTGCACTGAACTTGTGCACAGAATCGTTGAAGGTGTTGTCCTGCTGCTGCACGTTCGCCGCCGACTCCGTCGCGTTCATTCCGAATCCAAAATTGCCGGCTCTGTTGGTGGTGATTCGTTTGAGGCGAATCTTCTCCGCCCAAAATGTCTTCACATCATTCCATCGTTTCGACCCGTCGGGTCTCGCATGCCATTCCTCGTATGCATGTTCAAACATGCCTGTTTTCATAAGCACGGAGACCGCAATATCTACTGCGTCGACGTCAGAGATTGCTGCATTTGTTAGTGCAGCAAATAATTGCCCCTCTTCCACTTGTTCTTGGAGGGCCTGCCATCCATCGTGGAGGTTCCAATCGGCTTTCATCCGATTCCTATTCTCTTCTCTCTCTGGCTCAGATGTATCGCCATATCGCGAGCTGAACCATGCTAGGCACTGGATATAGGCCTCATTAGGGTTACTAAGCTTCCTATTCTCATACTCCTTCTTTTTGTCTGGGGGGAGGAGGGATAGAAAACGATGTACCAATGCTCTGTCCATTGTACCTGGATCGGTGTGGGCCTTGAGCTGCCATTCCCATGCCGCTCTCCCATTCGCAATGTCTGCTGTTGTCGCATTGGCATGGAACGTCGGAAAGTTTCCTGGATGTCCTGGCGTCACTGGGTAGGGATCGGCACTGTAGTTGGCCCAAAAGGTGTCCGGGCATGCCAGGTACAGGTAGTTTAGAACATGATTGTCATTCTTTACTGCCTGGGCACAGTGCATGAGATGAAGGATGAGTCGGATGAGATCGCGTAGGGTCATATCTCCGGTGATGGCCGATGGTGCCGCCGGGAAAGCCACAAGGACTTCCGCCTCACTAATTGTCTTGAAGGTTGACATTTTCTGTAGATGAACCTGTCAATACCAATTCTGTAGTGCACTGGTGTGGTGACACTTTCTTTCTTTCTTTCTTGAAGGGTTGAAGGGGATGCTGATGGCGATCCGATGTTTGATGCCTCGATGGGTCTTTTGGTCTCAAAAGATTCGCTAGCTCTGCTGAGACTATCTACACTTAGGTAACTGTTAGAGCTTAAACTACTGAGCTAGCGAAATTATGAGTCTAATCTATTGCGATGTCATCAGTTCCGCTTGTCCGTTCAGCAGGTTGAGATTCTTTCTCACCTGTGTCCGTTCAGCAATGTTAGAGTTGCGAACGGACAACGGATTCGGTCTTCGGCCGAGGTCACGGTAATTGGGAATCCTTGGTAGTGGGACCATCTTAACATAAGGGTCCCCTAGGATTTCAGCACACCCTCGCCGTGAACTTGGCATTCCCGCCCTGGGGAGATGTGTGGGTGAGTTCGGCATGTGGATGTAGTAGGGCCGGACGTGTTGATGCCCCATGCCAATGTGGTGTTTGGAGGGGTAATCACCCAAATTTTCTTGCCCCGGGTGGTGTTGGACATTCATGTACTTCTGAGCTTCTTGGTCCAATAGCCAGAAGTATCTCATTTCCATGGATCGAGAACGCTGTCTCTTGATAGTGTTATTAACTATGCCCACCGCTGTCGTATTGTCGACATGGATGGGAGTGGGCGGTTGTGGGTGGCCTAATTCGGACAAAATGATCCGGATTATCTTCGCCTCTTTCGCGTTGATGAAAAGCGCTCCGAGTTCCGCCTCGGCCGCCGATGCTGCGACAATTTTGATGATGGCACATGTCACAGCGATGTTACCGTTGAGGAAGATGGGTTCGCCATTTTTTGGCATGCTTCCGAGAAAGAAATATCCTCCTGCTCTGCTTCTACCTCGCGCTGCTGATAGGTAGCTAGCGTCAGAGTGTAGGTTGAGTATCATATCAGAAGCGCGAAAACGGATGACTGCGTTTGGATTGGTGTGCATGTAGTCGAGCAGTTGTTCGACTCGTTTCATCGTTTTTTCTGTTGGTTTGGATTGCTCTGACGCGATGTCGCTTAGGGCGGTCAAAATAGTCAAATCCACGGCTCTTGCGTAGTAGAGGAAGCTACCCACGACTCCTCGTATGTACTTCTCGTCTTCTTTGCCCACCGCTGGACTTTCTGGCTCGTTGATGAGCTCATCAGAATTTCGGCCGTAGTTGATTGGCGCTGGTTGGAAGGGGCAAAATTGCTTTCGATGAGAATTTCGCCGTCTGTATCGTACTAGTTGTTTTTGTACGTAGTTGGGCATGGAGATGTCAACGTATCTATCCGTGTAGTTCCAATTCAAAGTAATGCCGCAATATAGCGCTCCATTCCAATCAACTTCTACTGAGTAGTGTCCTCGTAGTACCTTCAGGAGATGATCGGCATGTTCTTTGCCGTTATATTTGATGCCAAAATCGTCCACGACTAGTGTAAACCAAATTGGGCGAGTCTTGTGGGTGAAGAGGCCCGGCGTATGTGGGACCTCGTAGTAGTCGTGGTCCGCAAGTCTGGTTTTTAGGAGTTTGTTGGCCAGAATTCCAGCTTGGGGTAGTCCATACATGCCCTTCTGGATTTCAATGTAGACATATCCATTTTTTACCTTGGTGGTCAAATCGTAGAGATCGATGAATTCTTGGGGGATGAGTTTGATTGGCATTCTCATGTACTCGTACCTGTCTAGAGGAGTTTCAAGATAAATTTTTTTAACGTCTGCACAAATATAACGCGACCCTGGGGTAGATATAACACTGTTCCACATGACTTTGCTTGTCGTGAGGTCAGCTGTACGTGTAGTTAACTCGTAGGGATACTCTATGAGGTTTCCGCCTACTGTGATGCGAACTCTATTGGGGTCTGCCTTCTGGGGTCTATAATCTACCACGATTCTTGCATACGTCACGACACGATCCCGTGGGATGCCAGGGATTTCATTCAAAGATAGGAACCTCATGGTGTTAGTCCCCTTGGTATCCTTATAACCTTGTGTCAGCCTGCCTAATTCGATGCACATGGCCTTCATCCAGGTATCCTTCAGCAGTGGATCTTCTACCAGCTTTTGGTATTTGGTGATGGTCTCATTGGTGATAGGATGCACCACACCATTGGCCATTTCTGCAATGCCAATAGGCTCACCTTGGGCATTTTGCTCGGTGAAATCCGGTATCTGGCCTGGTGTGTCTGTGATCATGGCTTGCCCTAGCACAAAATGTAGAGCTTCCTGGCTCAAAAACATGGCGCTTCTAGGGCTGTTGCAGGAAGGTGCTTGCGTGAAGGGTGGTGGATCATCATCTTGTGTGATGGTAGGTATCTTTGTAGGTTTTCTGGCTGGTGATGGGATAGCAGTTGCCTTGGAGATAGGCTTGGGAGGTACGCTTACCTCCTTCTGTTGGATTTCTTCATTTATTTCCACTCGCTGGAGCATGATGTTGTCTCTCGCTGTTTGCAAATCAATTAATTGTTGTAGTCGTTTTTTCGATGCAACCTTTATATTGTTGCGCTTGCTTCCAATGAGCTCGCCTTGTACCTGGCGAGCCTTACGTTGCTGGGCTCGCTTTCCTCGCTCTGATGTTGGCGGCGCTGCTACCGGCACTGGCGCAGCATTCATTGGCACTTCCTCCTCCGTGATGATCGGCATTGGATTGTTGCTCCTCGTGCGTCGTTGGTGCACGTATTTGGTCTGCTTGACCACCCTCGGAGATGTTTTGTCGGTTGAGGTTGTGGCCCCGCGGCCCACCCTCGGAGCTGATTGCCCATCCACCCTCGGTGGTGGTGCATTGTCCAAGATTGCAGTGAGTTGCTCGATGACATTGAGATGTTGGCGTTTTGTCTCCGCTTGGGTAGGTATTTGGGCACGAATTGTGTCCAATAGTTCTGCTGCTGCTATGATGGTTCTATCCGCCTCTGAGATGGTGGGTACTTTGCAGTGGGTTGGATATAGTTTGTACGTACCCGCTGTACGATAGCTTCTGGTGTTGGGGTCGAACATCTCGAGAAGCCGATAATGCATTGGTTTTCGCCCAGTGTAGAATGCGTCCACTCCATGTGGTTGCCATGATGCACGGTCGTCTGGGTCGAGGTAAGCTAGTCCCTTGGTACCTAAAATTGACATTGGAGTCTTGTTGAAATCGANATCATCCTCATCGTTGTTAGCACCATTATTTCGTTGCTTTGTTGATGAGTTAGTATGAGGAGCAAGATGATCAGTTGATGATAAAAAAGCTTCAAGTTCATCTGCCACATTCTGTTGCTGCTGTTGTTTACCACTATCATTATTGATTCCATCATTATCATCATCATTATCAAATATCATTTGGTCAATATCACCACCACTTGTAGTTTCTCCACCATCATTATTACAACTACCAACATCAAACGTCTGATGATTTTTTTGATCATCATGAAATGCCTCCATGGCCAATAGTAAATTGTCCAACTGATGAATTTCTTTCCACCCCTCATCACCATTGTTGTTGTTGTGCCCTCCTTCTTGATGAGCAGTATTGTTGTTATCAGCACCCTCCTTACTAGTAGTACTGCTAGTAGTACTGCAGCAACGATAAACTCTGGTACGATTTCTAATCACCTTATCCACAAAATATAATTTTGATAATGTTCGTGTTGTTACTGGTCCTTCAACCTTGGCCTGCTGCTGCTGCTGCTCTGACCCCTTCACCACACCACTAATCAACTCATAATACCACGTAGTATCACAACATGCCTCCCTAATAACATCTATAGAATTGGCACGTTTCCACCCATCAATATCGTAGGATTGAGTGATGCTGTCAAATGCTAGTAATTGTGTGGTGGCGTTGATTGGTGACTTTTGATGACCGCTACCACCAGAAGTACCAGTAATTGCAGTTGAGGGACACAAGAGTCGACAGAGCTGACGACAAGTTAATGTTGTCGTAGATGGTGTACCGTTATGTGGATTTTGGTAAAGGAAGGGTGTTGTTAGTGTTATTTTCATATTCTTATGTGCGTGTGCGTTGGGGAAAATGATTGATTTGATGTGGTGTCCAAGAGTAGTCAAGAGCGCTACAGAAGAGTCAAATCTCTGAACGGATTCTTCTAATCCAGTTGAATATATAGAATGTAGAGGAGCGTAGTTAGCACAACGGCGGTGACAATGGGGGAGCAATGGAGCTGTAATCTGACAGATGCAGTGGCCGTCCTCGTGTCACCGTCCTACCTCTTCAATGAGTGAGAGAGGGCGCCGGGTAGGCCTCCAAATATAGGGGGGACTGGGGGGAACCCCCCGTAATCAAGGATGCCT
>JALLBI010000172.1:0-15773 GCA_036940125.1 Mediolabrus comicus
GAATTTCAGTCCAATCTACAATTATTCGACGTATCAACTTTGTCTTCATCTATTGGTATGAATGTACCGCCTCAATTGCTTCAAGATTTGGGATTGAATGAGCTTCATACTATCATTAAAAACCCACCGCCAGGATTAGATGAGCTTGTTGCTCTGGCAAATGTGTTAGACCCGAAGAATGCCGAGGAATATGATGTCATTATAGTTGATACAGCACCGACGGGGCATACACTCAGAATGCTACAACTACCGCGTTTCCTCGATGGCTTCCTTCAAACGCTATTGAAGTTACGGGAAAAGCTGAAGGGATTAGTTCAGACTATGCAAATGTTCCTCGGCGCACAACAGCAATCTGCTTCGCCGCAGACAACTTCTCAAATGGACGTAGACAAGGCACTTGCCGCGCTCGAGAGTTTTCAGAAGCGTACATCGCAATTACGTCAACGATTGCAAAAGTCTTCGGCGACGAAGTTTGTTGTTGTGTCCATTCCAACTATCTTAAGTGTTCGTGAAAGTCAAAGACTAATGAAAGAATTATCCGAGCAAGGTGTTGCCGTCAGTGATCTAGTCCTTAATCAATGTGTGGGAAATGTAAACAATGCAGATGAATTGTCTTCTGAGGACGCAGCTGAATCAATGAAGAGATATTATGATCGGAGAGTTGCCGGACAGCAGCGCTGGATATCAGAATTGAAAGATGCATGTGCTGGTGTGTCGGAGACTGTGGAATACAGAGAAAACACTGGAGGTAACAACGACAGAAACGAAATTGTAGTGAAAGAAGTTCCTTTCTACGATGTGGAGTTAGTGGGTGCACCTGCTCTTGGGTTTTTAGGTTCCATGACATTTGGTAATGATGAAAGATTTCAGAGATTAATTGGATTTGATGACGATGATACCCAGTCGAATAATCCAAAAGTTGTTATTTGTGGTGGCAAGGGTGGCGTAGGAAAGACTACAACTAGTTCTTCATTGGCAGTCACGATGGCATCTGCAGGGCACAAGGTCGCAGTAGTTAGTACAGACCCAGCGCATAGCTTAGGTGATGCTCTTGATAGTGACTTACGTGGTGGTTCGTTGGTTGATATTCCACTATATGGGGTACCTCCTGTCATGGTTGATGGAGGATCAGGAGACGAAGGATCATTACAAGCGCTCGAAATCGACCCGACATCAGCTTTGAAAGAGTTCCGTGATTCTATCGACAAGCTCATTGGCAAAAACAATAACGACAGCGGTAATGATTCGGAGCTTTCTTCGACGCTCAATTCTCTCAGCGAACTCATTGATACTCTTCCAGCTGGAACTGATGAGGTGGTCGCGCTGGCAAAGGTAATCCAGCTCATTAGAAGAGGTGAATTTGACAGAGTTGTTTTGGACACAGCGCCGACAGGACATACGTTGCGTATGTTGACAACTCCTTCCTTCTTAGCAGATCTAATTGAACGGATACTGGTGGTATCAAGGAAGTTGAATTCAAATGCAGCTGTGAAGATGTTACTCTCCAGTGCGAAGAATAAATATGACCTTGATGATGCAGGAGAAGCAGCGAAGAATGCACTTCTCAAGTTTCAAGTCTCAATGTATGATCTTGAAGACCTTTTTGCCGATCCTGCATCAACAGAATTCCTCATCGTTACAATTGGCACGGAACTTGCTGTTAGAGAAAGCGTTCGGTTACTGAATGATCTAACGTTTGGTGACCCAGACATGCCCATCCGCGTGCGCAATGTGATAGTGAATCAAGTCTTGGAACATAGTGATGACAACGACGGAAACCTAGAAGCGTTTGTAACTCGACTTGCAAAATCTCAATCTTTTTCGATTGAAGAGATCCGACGGGCGGTCGATGGAATGAGTGTACCTCCAAGAGTGACGGAAGTCTCCTATTTAGATATGGAACCAAGGGGTGTGTATGGACTTAAGGCCCTCTCAGAAGAATATCTTAAAGAAGATGCAAAGATAACAACAGCATGAAGAAGAGTGAAAAGTATGACTATTGATTCTTGATATATAAGCTAGATATTTCACAAGTTCAAATCACAACCCCAACCCTGTGTCTGCGAAAATAGCGCTTGTCAGATCACGGGAACAGTCAGATAGGTAGTAGTAGGTAGAGTACAATGTGAGAGATTTGCCAATAAAAGTTGTTAAGTTCAAATTTTCCAGTCATAGCGACATGGAACACCTGATGTGGTACTGAACTGCAGCTGAACACGTCATCGGGGAATGAATTGATGATGTAACACCTCAAACATGTCGCTGTTGCCTTGTGTAGAAAAGACACTGCTGCAAATTTCACTCGACGAACAGCTGGAAGAGATAAGTATTGATAATTAAGGCCTGTGCTGTTGCAGCGTTATCTGTGAAATAATCCTTCAGCTGGACATCCTCCGGCCACTCCGACATCCGCTAAGGATTAAGTCATATAATTACTTATTCTTCCTGAAATAATTGTTATTTCAAAGAACACGGCACACCTAGAGCCGGAAGTCCTCGGAGCAGTAACGTCGACTCGATAATAAATAGACAATGTCGTTTAATGGCATTAAAAATGAGGCGGACCGCTCCGAGGCATCCATCTCCAATGTTTCTTCTTCTTTACTGGGGGGTGATAACTTGGATGCTGCGGAGGCCGCCGTTGCTAAGCTAGGGAGCATTATGGATGATAACGCAAGCGGTAAGTCTAGCTACTCGTGAAATATACATATTGCGCTTAGCATCACTAACACTCAATTACATCCCTCTATCTTACATATCAACAGCAGCTAGCGTTAACCATTCTCTTAAAAGGAAATCTTTTGATACAGCCGATGGTTCGCTGCAGGCTTCTTCTTCGGGTGCATCTAATAAAAAGAAAAAACCGCTAACTGATGAACGTCGCGAGGAGCGTAACATGAGAGAAAAGGAAAGGAGTTTGAAGATTACTCAACAGATTCATGAGCTGAGAAATCTTTTGTCTTCTGGGGGGGTTATTGTTCCAAAGGTAAGACCGGTTCTGGGGTGCAACAGCTAACTGTCGACGTCGGTGTTTTTGTTCTCTGCTTGGTTGACTATCATGGTTACTAACAGAGTAATGTCATCCTTGTTTCTGTTGCCCGCCTCTACTACTCTCTCTCTTTCTCTTCTCTCTCAGGGTACTAAGAGCACAATCCTCACCGAAGCTGCTAACTATATTAGGCTACTACAACAACAACAACACCGATCTGAACTGGACAAACAGCAGTTAGTTCAAGAAGTTCAGAGGATAGGGGGTGGAGCTATTGGACAACAGGCATCCGTCGCTATTCGGCATCTCGCTGCGCAAAATGGAATAGACTCTGTTGTTAACTTTGGCAATGAACCAGTGCCGAATGCTGTTGCTTCTGCGCCTCAAGTAATGCAAGATTCCTTGGGGGATCGTGATTTCCGTATTGTTTTCAACTCGTGTTCTGTCGGAATGGCAATCGCAACAATGGGAGGCTCTTTCATCGACTGCAACACTGCCTTTACTCAGCTTTCTTCCTACACAAAGCAGGAGCTTAAAGCTATGACTATTTTCAACATTACCAGTAGAGATGACCTCCAGGGGGCGTTCGACATGATGAGTAAGCTAATCACTCCGCCCACGACCTCGGGGTTCGATGCCGATGGCAATAACGTGGAAGATGCCACATCTCAGGCTCCTGTTGTTCTGAGGAGTGCGATTCGTCATCGGAGTGATCTTGGACTAAGCGTCTCCTTGGTTCGTGGCGAAGATGGTGTAGCGAAATATTTCAATATCACTTTGGTCAAGTTGCCTTCCTCACTGGGAATTGGAGGTGTGAAGCCAGTTCCTGCCACAGCAGAAATGTCAACGGAGCCTGAGCAAGCTGTATCTGGATTGCAGCAGGTACTATCAAGTACTGAAAAGCAAGGCTTTCAAGGGAATCTGCCGACGTACACTGCTGGATAGATAACTTCGGGCACACGGTAAATTCACATTGTCGCCGGCGCACTGCTTCGCATGCCCAATGTTTTGAAAAGATTGGCACACACAAAGGCACACCAAGGCACCCAAAGAAGACACGACACATCATTTGTATACATATTAAGCACTCTTTATTAAGACAGGCACCTAGACACACGATTCAGCTTCATGAACATCTCTAATCATTTGACATGGACGTACTGCAGTTACCTCACCTGCATCTCACATCTCATAGGTCATACTTATCAAAATTCATCTAAAACTGTTCAACTATTATTATTTTACTTGCTTAGATCACACCCACCCTGTTAGCAACATCAAGGGCATCAAAATCCTTGCTAAGACGAACATAACTTTTCTTCAATCCTCTAGGGGTGATAAGTGTGTTGATCTTATCACATTCAATCTGGTAGAGCTCCTTAACAGCAGCCTTGATTTGGCGTTTGTTGGCCTTGATGTCAACAATGAAAACAAGGGTATTGCTGTCCTCGATAAGCTTCATTGATGATTCTGTGGTAAGGGGGTATTTGATGATGGAGTGAGTATCAGTTCTGCTCTTCTTAGGAACACTTGTTCTGGCGTATTTTGGCTTGCGCTCAAGAGACAAGGTCTTAGGTCTGTAGAAGTGGACCTTGGTGTGGATCCTTGTGCCCTTCTTGGACTTGGAGCTCTTGGTGAGCTTCTTGGCGACTGCCGCTGCTTTTGCTGTTGAGATAAAAAAATGAAGGATAAAACCACAAAAAAAACGGTTAGAATATACTGAGAAGGCTTGGATATCAATACTGGCATGCTCCATTCTCTTGATGTCGGGCGTTGGCGATACTGTCAGCTGGAAAGTTCAAGCGACAAAAAAATCACCAATGGGTGAATCTGCCAGCCACAAACCAACTTCCTTCACCGCATAGACTAAGCAAATGAGCTCCTATATCGCCACAGCGCAATTTTCACATCATTATGATTACTAATTGAGCGTTGTATTTGAGCTGCATCGTCGTTTGTCTTTGTTGCCAGTTTTTTCTTCCGTGCCGATCGGGCAGTCACCGTACCGACGAACATAAGAGTTGTCCTACAACGTTTAGCCAAAACCAGCTCCGCCGCAACATAGACGCAGATGATCTTTTATTGGTGCCGTTACAGACACNTGGGAGAGTAGGGGAAGCGAGAAAAGAAGCTCATTCATACTAATTCCCACCTTGAATTGCTACGTGATAGTAACAAGTAAGCAAAAGATGAATGTCTGATGTAGGGGAGAAGGGAAATGGGAGACAGGAAAGGGAGAGAAACCTACTGAAGAGCTGCTGTGCAAGTGTCCTCCTGTGGAGGTGCAATTTTTAATTATTATTTGATATGCCACTACTAATCTCATCATTAAAATTATACTTAGAAACTACAGAAGATAGTACATTAAAGATCCGGATCCACATCTTCGTTGACAACTTGAGCTGGTTGAAAAGAAAACGAGGCTGGTTGGAATTGAAGTTGTGGTTTTGAATCTACCTTTTTCACTGACCAATCATTGTCATCGTCACTTTCACTATCATTGTCTAATGCAGCAAATGGATTATTCTGCTCTATTGTTTGCTTCTGCTGCTGCTGCTGTTGTTGTGCTGCATTGTTCATCTGCATTTGCCAAGTTAAACCAGCTGCAGCAGCAAGACTACTACTCTGTCCAACTAGATTACTATTCTGATCAACAGGTGATGAAAATTGATGATTCCCCACTACAGATTGACCAATGTCAGTCATACCCATGGCTACATGATTGGTTGCTTCTTTGACTAATTGTTCTGTGGACTTCGGACCAAGATCTAGTGTAGCAGGAGTAAAATCAACCTTTTCTGAAGGATGAGCGAAATGTTTACCCCATCCTTTCT
Source organism: Mediolabrus comicus (assembly GCA_036940125.1). Taxonomy (NCBI): domain Eukaryota; phylum Bacillariophyta; class Thalassiosirophyceae; order Thalassiosirales; family Thalassiosiraceae; genus Mediolabrus; species Mediolabrus comicus. Next base: position 5,824 of record JALLBI010000172.1, read on the forward strand.
TCTTTTGGCTGTGTCTTCCCTTCTTCTTCTTTTGGGTTTCTTTTTGTCGTGATAGTAATGCGAGTGATCGTTCCTCTAGTGAAGCATGTAATCTATGAAATTCATCTTTTTCTTGATTATTACCTGCTGCGTTTGACTTTACTGGCACATTCTGTGTATGCAATTGTCCATTCATAGATATTGAGGTGGTGTCGCCGCTTGGTAATGCAGTGGCGGTGATATTTGATTTGCCCCTTTTATTCTTTGATTGTTGTGCATTTTGACCGTCGGCATAATGATTATCCTTATCGACAACGATAACGCCATTGTTGCGAGCAATTGTTCCTCCTTTTGACACAGACACACCAAATCTCTTTGTCGCCTTCTTCTTCTTGGCTGCGTTATTCCTCTTCTTGCCCATGCTTCTATGTGCTCTGTTGCTTCTTCTATCATCTACTTACTTACTCTCCATACCATCATTGAACATTGAAATTGAATAATTGAATGAATGGGCGTGAAGTTTTAGAAGTGTGTTGTGACATGTGACGTGATGGACACGCTTCCATTTTCAAAGAGGCAAGGAACACGACACAGAACAACTCACTCAGAGACTCGATGAGTTGTTGGAGAAGTGCTGAGCTGCTGTTGTTGATGTCTTGTTGATGTGCTGATGCTAAACGTAACGATTCTACTCATAAATCATTGTTCCAACAACGTATTCACTCCTATCATGATTTCTGCGGCCAACATCAGTATCATTTCATTTCTTCTGCTATCAGCAGTATTAGCAAATGCGTTCTCTACACGCTCATATTATCAAGCATCGTCAAGCTTGAAAAAATCTTCAGTGATGCAAATGTCTTTCTTTGATGACATGGGGAAGTTCTTTGACAACCTTGGTGGTGGAGATGATGAAACGAAGGTATCGAGTGTTCCTAGTGAAGTTGAAGTGGTGGTTGATGTTGATGGCACCTACACGGGCAGCAAGCGTATTATCACCATCCCTGCAAAAACCATGAAGATGGGTGGCTTGAGATTATACTGCAACCTATACCTAATGGGATTACAAAATACACCAGAACCGAATTGCTGGAAGGCATCGAAATCCAATGATTCAGAAGTCAACCTTCGCTACGTTGATTTATCTGGATCAATCATAATCCAATTCACGGAGGAATGCATCACTGTAGATCGGTTAGGCTCATCGCCATCAAACAAGTACTTAATGCATGAATCAATGATACTGAATGGGTTCTTGGATGAGTTGAATGCTATTGTATATGAAGGTGATGTCAATGAAGAGAATAGACTCTTGACTCTACCAGCACCCGGGAATCAACTCGATGCGGCTCGAGAGGCAATCGCTTTTGGATAGAGAGAGCATGTGGTGTGTGACATGGCAACTGGCAACTACAACATCATGCTAAGTAAAATAAAAATGTACATAATATTTTGCAAATGAGTGTAATAAGATTATTTGCATATTTCCTCTGGCTCGACAATCCCAATGCATTTGTGTTCTTTCAGGAACTCCTGATGAGCAGGATGTTCGTTTGGAAAGAGCATCAGCGTCACCAAAAAGTTTGGCACAACCATGTTACTGTGTCGTAGTACTTGTGATAAAGTTGCTGCAGGATGTACTTGTACGACTGGGCATGGATCTGGTTTTGCCCAAAGGCTCCCATGTTTCTTGATCCAGGCCTTGCGCTGATGGTGCAAATGCTTCCGCTCCATACATCTTGCGACGGTCGCCATTTCTGGTCCCTCATCTCCCTTCAAAGCCCGTGAAGATTCATAGAAACGCATCGCAGACCCTTGATCAGTAAGTCTTTCTACAGAGTCAGGATGGATCACTGGTTTTTGTTGACCAGCTTCGTTATTGTCGATGCAATGTACCTCGAAGTAAACAGCAAGATTACTGCACCTAAATTCGTTGTTGTAGTCCCATGGCATCTCAGTTTCGCTGCCACTGCCTTCTTCTTCCTCGGGAAACATTTCAGCCATTCTCAAGGCAATGATATCATCTTCTGCAAAATGCTCAATGAAGTCTGATTGACGATGTGATGGGTAAACAAATAGAACAGGCCACGTCCACTTCCCACCTTGCAGCTGCCGTTTAGGAAGCTGTCCTGTATGTGGGTAGTGATGGTGCCAGCGAGCCTCGACTACATCACCACCTTCCTCATCATCCTCGTCATCTTTTACAGTAGCAACAAGTGACACACGTCCCAGGGAGATATCCGCATCTTTGCAGTATCTCCAAACATCTTTGATGCGAGCGGTACGTTCAGCACGAGCACGTTCACGTTGCTGCCTATTCAAACGAGCTTTGCGCACCTTGTCACCAAGTAGTTTCTGCAGCTTAAGCAGATCTTTATTGTCCTTCTCTATTTCCAGGCCAGAATCAATTGCATCACCTGCTTCCTCCCAGTCTTTTAGCATCTGGTAAGCTTTGGCAAGGCGGTACCATGCTTTGATGTTTTGTGAGTTGAAGGAGACAGCCTTTTTGGCTTCATCTCGAACGAATCCCCAATTTTTTAGAAGCATATGTGCCATTGCACAATTTGAGCAAATAATGGAACGCATTTCATCGAGCTCATTCTCTGTAAAGAATGGATCATCTTCTGCAGCATTGAGCTCCTCTATAGTAGGAACAAAGTCTTCGTCCTTAGGCACAATACGATTAGCCCAGTGTATTGCTTCATAGTAATGATTCACAGCATCACGGTAGTATTGAATGTTTCCAGCTTCGTTCTTTCTACCAAGAGCAATCGATTTATTTCCTTTCTCCTTGAAGTCTAGCATATTTTTTCCCGGCGTTTCTCCTTCATTATGCAATGTTGTGAATGCATCTTTCAGGCCACTCTTTTCTAGCTCTTCTTCATTCTCTGCAAAAATTGGAGGGATAAATTCGTCGTCCAGCAAGGTCTCCAAATACTTTTCCCTTTCAGCTGATGATGCCCAGCCCTTTCCTTGTTCAATGGCCATCTCAATCGCTTTTGATAGGAGTGCATCGGTTTCATCAGGACCGTCTGGAGACTCGGCAGCTTCTGCGTCCCATTGTTCTTTGGCTGCCTTCATCTTGTCCACGAGAGCATCTCTTTGCTGCCTTTTAAGGTCTTCACCTGTAGAACTCATGTTGGATTATGGTTTTATATAATAGAGAAATGTATGTTTGCATTTGTTTAGCGGCCAACTGTTATTGTTTTTGATTGAATGGCTACTGAAGCTGAAGATGATGTGAGATGTGAGAGTGATGGAGAGAAGATGGAGGGGGAAGTGGAAGTGGGATGAGCAGTAGGTATGACTATCGGGAAAGAAAGACATCTCACACCTTCGACACACAGGACATCTCTTCGACTAAAATGACAGTAGTACCACGCCGATCCATGCTGCTAGCCACGTCAATCGTCGCCTGCATATGTATGCCAACCGCAAATCAGACATGAGCGAGGAATTAAAGCGACCAGGGCATTCCTACACACCATACCATATGATTGCGGAGAGTCGACCTCTGTACCTCCTGCTTCGCCTCATCAGGGCATCTCTTCGACTACATTGACGGGAGTCAGCAGTTGCAAATCACGCCAATCTATCGTTGTCTATACACATATGCCAACCGCAAATCAGACATGAGATTAGTGGGCGATCAGGGCCTTTCTACATTCGATTTGTTTTTCGAGAGAGGTTCATGATGGTTGTTAGAACATGTTTGCACCAAATAAAGTAATACGTACATTAATGTTGTGTCAAGTTAGCTTGTGCCTGTATAATGCCTTGTTTAACTTTGTTGAAATCACTTTCTTTTGTCAATCTAATCATTTTATATTTACCATACTTATGCAACCGCCTTTTTATCATCCTTTCCATGAAGCCCACTTGTCAAGTAAAGTTTTCCAAATCCAGCACCAGTAAACTTCTCCACCTGGTCACAATATGTTCTAATTTGATTGCTCATCAACAAACTTTCCATTCGCTTGGGAGCATCCTGTCGCGCCCATCCCTCTTCAATTGCTTGAGCCAACTCTTCTTTTGCTTTCCGTCCCTTAGAACGACTGTCAACGTTACTTCGTAGGGAGCGTGTGTAATGTTGGAATTTGTACTGTTCAGTGGCCAAATCATCAACCCAACTACAGAGGAATTCGAGATGTTTCTCGAGGTAGGGGTTGGTACTTAAATCAAGACGATCGAAGGTAGTATCAGTCCCCGATCCCTCGGCACCATATGGCCCGTGAAGTCCATCCCCAACATCGCGAAGAAGAGAGCGGATAAGTCCAGGATTGTTGAGAGTTACCGGGACTTCTTCGAATATGTTACGTGGATTAATGAAGTTATTCTTCCCACTTTTTTTTAGCTGAACTGCCTCCTCGGTAAGACGGTAACACTTGAGGACGAGGTTACCGTGGGCGGTTTGCATGGGATCGTAAAGGATTACGACAGCATTTGGGCTAAGGTCGTTTTGATAAGAAAGCTGATTTTCAAGGACCGTAGACGTCGAGTGCGTGCCAAGGTACATGGATTGGTACCACCCCACACAGTTGTTATCTACATTAACTTCTCGAAGCATTTTCATCATTTCAATTTGAAACTCATGTCCGTCCAGGGCAGCCGCCTCATCTTCCACAGCCGCCTCATCGGCTGTTTTGACAATATCACCCTTGTCATCGAGTGGCTCAGGAAATGGAAATGCATGTGTGATCTCAAGAACGCCATCCTCAATCATTAGACCGAGGAGAGACCCCGTGACCATTGTGGGGAGTGATTCTTGGCAGTGCTTTATTATTTTGAGGGCGGCAAGGCCCTCAAGCTTAACTGACGTGACTGGTCCGCCGGCTTCAATTACGGCCGCCATTTTAATGCTGCTATAAGAACTGGTGTGCGCTGCAGTAGGTTTTACCTATAGCCTTGATAATACTTAACACTTCACGTACTTATTTGTAGGCAGCGCGGTATTTCATGGTCAGCAGCACCACAACAACACAGATAAAATCGAAATTGGGAAGCACAGACAGACGAAAAGGAGAGGGTTGAGTAGTTGGAGCTCGGCTTGGAGTTAGCAGTAAAAGTTGTCATTTCATCCAGTCATTAGGTGTGAGTTATTATACGATCATGCTAGCAGTATTACCCCACCTGTCCTCTAAATGAAAATCTGCTCCATGTTCCAAAAGAACCCGCATTGCTGCGGTATTGCCCTCAGCTGCAGCTATGTGTGCAGCAGTTCTTTTGTCATAGTCCGCGGCATTGACATTGATCCCCGCCGCCATCAAGCGCTTGATGAAGAGGATGTCACCATCATACACAGCCTGACAAAGCAATGAAGCAGCTTGTTTGTCTGACATGCATAAACTTGCATCGTATTTGAAGAGAAGCTTCATTACTTCATCGTGGCCATTTTTTGTTGCTTCCAACAACGCCGTGCTACCATGCATGTCCTTCCTATTAGGATCTCCTCCGTACTGCAGCAGGAGTTTCACGACTTCAACATTCCCTTTCATAGATGCAACCATAAGTGCTGTTCTCTGATCATAGTCAGCATTATCAGGGTCAAAGCCATGCTGGCACATTAGTGTAATGGTTCTTGTGTCGCCTCGAGATGCCGCAAATAGAAGCCTGGTGGTTTCATCATCATGATTTCTATCCATATGCATCTGAACTAAATCTTTCACGACAGTTAGTGGCTCCTGGGGCGATGCCATTGTATTGATGTTTTCATCAATATGTTCTAGTGACTGAGAACTACCCTTTGAATACCATAAGTTCGATCCAATTCTCAGCTCCTCTAAAGATCTCGGCAATCGCGCTTGAACAGATGTACATTCTACCTTGGCCAATAGATTTTGCAATATCTTACCAACACTTCCAGGATGATCTTGAATCAGTAGCTTGTAGGTTGAGTGTGACATGGTCAAGGTCTTGCAAACAGACCTGCTCGTCACCGAATGCACCTGTGGACTGTCAGTAAAAAATCCGATCTCCCCAATAAATTCACCTGCTTGTAAACTAGAAGATGGTTGCTCTACATCTCCACACGTTTCTGCTACAGTAGTAATCTCGGCAACACCCCCAACAAGCAAAAACAAGTCAGAAAGTATGGATCCTCGCTCTACAATTTCTTCCCCTGCGCCGAATATCTCCACAGAACAAGACGCTAAGAATGCATCAACAAATTGTGGCCGCACTCCTTTCATTATTTCTGTGTTGGCGAGGTGTTGATAGTATAGACGACGGAGTATCTTTCGACGGAAAACGTTTGGGAAGTACCTAAGGACTTTTTCATCACTGAACTCTCGGTTGTCAAAGTCTAGTCGAAGGTGTCGTTTCAACTTGTTCATTAACAGCTGGTCAAATCTGTGCATACGTCCATATTGGGTCAGAATCCCAAGGCTCTCGCGATACTCTCTAGTTTTGTTGTCACCAGTGAGCATCAACAAAGTGACACTACCAATGATCCACGCTGCAACAACTATATTCATTAGCATGAAGACACAGCCAAATATTTTCTCTGCCAGATTACATGGTTTGAAATCACCGTATCCCACCGTACAGAATGTTGTGATAGACCAATAGAGAGACGTCACATAGCGCTCAAAGCTAGTTTCGTTTTCAAAAAGGACTGGCCCTAACCAGGTATCCACTCCAAAGTGACGAGCTCTCGCCAAAAAATACATTATACACGCTTGCACATGGCACGTAAATGACGCGACTGCAAAATTTCGCATTAGGGTGAATGTCAAGAGATTCACACAGATGACATTATTGCGTAACTCTTCAGATACTTTCTTCATCCTATGCAACCGCACAAGACGCAAGAATTGCACAAGGGACAACATCAAAATTGTTTGACTGGAGGCTCCAATCCGATCTGCTACCAAATCCAGAATACTTTTGAACGGGATAACTCCCACAACATCTACCCAAAACATGCAACTCATGTATTCCCTGGCTATTTCCCAATCATTACAAACGAGCTCTTCGTCCTTGAAAAAGGCTAACTTAAAATTGATAATGATGTCTACAGAGAACAGAAGAGTCAAAGCCTTCTCAAGAACATCTGCCGATTGTTTCAATACACCGGGATCTTCCTCAAAAGCTACTTGATATGGAGCTAAAAAAGCTGTCAAAATCGCCCCAAGCGCAATCAAGTGCCACCAAAATCGGTAGGTATGATTCCATGGCAAAATTATGAGCCCATGTTGTTTATGAGGATCAACCAAGAAATCAATATCTCCGTCAAACGACCCAAAGCTCCTCACGCCAACTGGCGACCGTAGAAGCGATTCCTTCACCATTTTTTGAATAGTATCGAAATAATATATACTTGCAGCTTCCAAGCATGCTGGATCTGCTGCCGTTGCTCATTGCTCACATACCACCCCATATCTGCTCTAGTTGTACCTAGTTCTCTTCTCATCTTCAAAGTGGAAGCGGAAGTTTTAGTTCTGATCAAGACCAAGTTTGAAGTGATAACCCATCACTTCTTCTTGGGTGAATAACTGGAGTACCTCCCTGAAATCTTTAATTACTTCATAGAGTGTCAAATACTTTTAGGTAGTCTGTGACTTTTATTCCTAGAGGGGTTCTATTTCGTCTTCGAAAAGCAAAAGCTAGCTGCATAGGCTGCAGGCTGCAGGCTGCAGGCTAGCAGAGGCTACATAGTGCAGGCTGCAGGCAAAGGCAAGCAGAGGCAAGCCATCATATTATCAAGCAAGCAGCAGCGGCAACAGGAGGGCAACAGGTGCTTATGAACCGGGCATCATCTCTCGCCCGATGATCATCCTCAATAGTTTTACTCGAAGTGTGTTAAGAAGATGTTGTGCTGTTGTGTGCACATCACCTTTCTCCTCGACGGCATTATTGCAAAATGAAATCCGCCTATCAAAGCGGATGAGTGAGTTGGGCATGTGCAGTAATAGAGAAGCTAAACGAATCCTAAAGGAAGCAAGCGAACACCCAAATACATCACTTTTAAAGGAAGTTATCTATCTCAGGGGTAGACCGGTGCTGGAAGGCACTGGAGCGACGGTTCCAAAAGATGAAAAGTACATAGAAATTAGAAGACCAGGTGATGCAAGTGACAACAACGACGATTTGAAAGAATATGTGCCCTACGTGGAGAGATCTTGGCATGAGATCTGTGGCGACACGATCGTATTGAACAAACCAATAGGTTATGTGTCAGGACAGGAGGAGCACCAGCATGTACCATCTGTGCGCTTGCTTACNGCAAGTGACAACAACGACGATTTGAAAGAATATGTGCCCTACGTGGAGAGATCTTGGCATGAGATCTGTGGCGACACGATCGTATTGAACAAACCAATAGGTTATGTGTCAGGACAGGAGGAGCACCAGCATGTACCAGCTGTGCGCTTGCTTACAAGGTCCAACTATCTACCTACAACAACAGATGACGATGACGTATTGAGATCATCACTGCAATTTACAAAAAAGAAATGGAGTGGATTGGATTTAGAAACATCATCCATACCGAAGCATATACGAAATAGTTTTAGAAGAAGCGACGAAGCGAGCGCAGAAGAAAAAGAGTTTGAATGGGAAGCAACACTCTCTGGCTATGCAGTTGCTGGTCGTTTAGATGTGGATTCGACAGGCATCCTCATTTTCACAAGAAGTGGTATGGTGGCAAAGCGGCTAATATCACCTGATTCTACAATACATAAGGAGTATATTGTCAAGGTCACTCCAGCTGTGAGACTTACCACGAGAGAGCGTGAAATGGGAATGAAGAGGCTCCCGCCTACAACGACAGACTTAGAGCCATTACTACAAGGTGGTAGACGTTTGTGGAATGATCCCAAGCCATTAAAGCCAGTAGTAGAGGCAGAGTGGTTGAAAAGTAGCGCAGATGAGCAAACCCAACAAATTAGGACTTTGCGTCTTGTTTTACAAGAAGGAAAGAAGCGACAAATTAGGCGAATGTGTCGTGAACTGTTGGGTTGTCATGTTGTGGAGCTTGAGCGCACTGCCATTGGTCCAGTGAAGATTGATTCACTGCCTCAAGGGAAGTGGAGGACACTCACAAGAGAAGAAGTGCAAGAGCTTTTAGTAGATTGTTCCGCTCCGAAGAAAAGGAAGAAGAAGAAGCGATCACCAACTCGAACATGATGTTTTCAAAATCATTTATTTATAACAGTTGTGCAATGAGTCAATCGTTACACAATGCTACATAAAAATCCATTACAACGCATTCCAATCAATTGGCTCTTTACCAGACTGCTTTAATGCCTCATTGGTTCTACTGAAACATCTAGATCCAAGGAAAGGAGAAGCAGTCTTCGTAGCTCCTAGAGGACTTGGGTGGCNTGGTTCTACTGAAACATCTAGATCCAAGGAAAGGAGAAGCAGTCTTCGTAGCTCCAAGAGGACTTGGGTGGCTAGTGCGGATGACGGTGTGTTTAGCCCCGTCTACGCAGCTCGCCTTCCTAGCTGCTGGGGCACCCCACAGTAAAAATACCACACCAGACTTTTCTTCATTTATCTTGTTGATAATAAGATCAGTCAGTTTCTCCCAACCTATTTTTGCATGGCTGTTTGCTTCTCCTCTTCTAACAGTGAGCACTGTATTGAGCAGTAGTACTCCCTGTTTTGCCCAGCCTTCAAGATTTCCATGCGTAGGAGGATCAATCGCAACATCTGCTATTGCCTCTTTGAATATATTGCGTAGCGAAGGTGGCGGTGTTACTCCCTTCCGAACAGAGAACGCAAGTCCGTGTCCCTGATTTGGTTGATGATAAGGATCTTGACCCACGATGACCACCCTAACATCGTCTAACGAGCACATATTCAGAGCTGAGAAGATGTCTTCCACTGGAGGATATACTTCCGCTCCATTACTTATCTGGGTCTCTATCAGTTGTATCATTGATTGATAGCCGTCGGAGGCCAAATGATCTCGCAAGACGCTCTTCCAAGTAGAGTCTGTCAGAGAATTAGAGATGGCCTCTCCAAAT